>JAOPJW010000001.1:112458704-112472699 GCA_027122535.1 Octopus maya | reverse complement strand
AGATAGATAGATAGACAGACAGACAGACAGACAGACAGACAGACAGATAGATAGATAGATAGATAGATAGATAGATATATAGATAGATAGATAGATGTACGTACATTATATATGTATGTGTGTGTGTATGTGTGTATGTATGTGTGTGTGTATGTATGTATGTATGTATGTATGTATGTATGTATGTATGTATGTCTCAAGGATGAATAATGGACGGTCTCTAGGTATGGATGACATACATACATGTGGAGTTGTTGCAACATGGCAATGAGAAATTTCTGGAGCAGCTTCACTCCTTGTTAGCAGGATATGGGCTAGTGAATCTGTACCTGAGGATTGGAGAGATACAGTAATAGTGGTCTTATATAAGGAAAGGGGTAACAGGAATGATTGTGGTAACTATAGGGGAATATCATTGCTTTCTGTCATAGGAAAGGTTTTATGCAGGGTATTTCTAGATCATCTCCTGAAACATGTTGCAGATTGTGTTCTTCCAGAAAGTCAATCTGGCTTTCATGTGGGACACGGCACTGCTGATGTGATCTTCTCAGCTAGGCGGCTTCAGGAGAAGTGTATGGAACAGGGTCTGGATTTATATCCTGTTTTTGTTGATCTGACAAAAGCCTTTGATACCATTAATAGAAATGCACTGTGGAAAATCCTCTAGAAACTTGGTTGTCCTGAAAAGTTCTTTGCTTTGGTTAGGTCTTTTCATGAAGACATGAAAGATATGGTTAATATTAGAGGTAAAATGTCAGAACCCATCTCAATACAAAATAGTGTGAAACTGTGAAATATTCTGGCACTGATCCTATTTGCCATATACTTTGTGATGATTTTGTGTATTGCATTCAGAAATTGTAGATATGGTGTTTACATCCATTATCAAACCTCTGGCAGCATATTTAATATCAGGCACTTTGCTACAAAAACAAAGGTATTAACCTCTATCATAAGATACCTGTTGTATGCAGATGATTTTGATTTAGTAGCGCATACAGAGATTGATATGCAACACATTTTGAATGCATTCCCTGATGCTTGTACTGCCTTAGGATTGACAGTCAGTCTCAAGAAAACTGTTGTCATGTACCAACCTGCCCCTGGTAAACAGTAAAGGGAACCAAATATCTATGTGTATGGTAAATGACTTGGTGTAGTTGATCAGTTTGTCTACGTGGGAAGCACTGTTAATAGATATAGCAATTTGGATAATGAAATTCCATACAGAATTAGGAATGCAAGTGACGCTTTCGGAAGGCTAGAAAGGCACCTCTGGAATCAGTGAGACATATGCAGGAAGACAAAGATAAAGGTGTACAAGACATGTGTGATCTCTTCTCTTCTTTATGCCTGAAAGACCTGGGTCACATATCGATACCACCTTAAACAACTGGAATGTTTCCATCAGATGTGTCTCAGAAGGATCTATGGCATTAAGTGATAGGACTGCATCAGTGATCTTGAGATATTGGAAAGCTCTCAATGTGTAAGTATAGAAGCTCTTGTGTTGAAGCAAAGGGTCAGATGGAGTGGTCATCTGGTCAGGATGAAAGATTCAAGGATGCCAAAATGACTCTTTTATGGACAGTTAGCTAAAGGAGAACGATCTTCACATAACCCTCCCCCCACCCCAAAGGGTAGAAAGACTTGCTAAGGCTTCCTTGAGAGATGCTAGCATCTCTCCTAACACATGGGAGGGAAAATCTACTGACCATAGATCACGGCAACAGTGCGCAAATCCATTCTGGGAAAGGTGGATAGGATAAGAAGAGCCACTAGTTACTACATAGATGACAACCCAGTGGACAAGACCATAGTGCCTGCCACAGGGGTTGTGAGACATCTGAAGAAATTTGGGCTGATTGCAAAGCCACCGGAACCAATGGCAGGAGGAGCTGCACAGGGGCTTAAGCTACTGAGAGACAGAACAGTCAAGTTGCTGTTTTGTAGGGGGAACAAGGTCTCAGAGTTGGATACCAATGTCAGCAGAAGAGAACTGTTCTCAATGTGCTTGAAGTTAGTAGGTCACTACCTGATCATTGGGTGGCTGCATATGGCATGCAGTTACACCAAGAGAGAAACAGAAAGGGAGAACTGGAGTGACAAGGTGGGAGAGGGAATGGTGGTGATGATGTGAGAAATCCTGGAGAGGACATGAGCATATGCCCAAATCAGATAGCGGGACTGTATGGTGTGATGCTAGCAGCATTGCAATAGGGGTTGTATTGGAAATTAGAAGTACCGGAGTAGAGGATGCTGCCTGGCTTGGAAATGCAGATGACTACAACCACTTCAATGTCACTGAGCTGGACGCAGTGCTGAAGGGAGTGAATTTGGCCTTGAAATGGGGGACGCGCTCCATCGAAATCAGGACAGATTTGGCTACAGTGTTTGGCTGGATAGGATCAGTGATCACTGATGAGAAGAGGGTATGAACCAAAGGGGTTGCTGAAATGCTAGTGAAGCACCACCTAGGGATTCTAGGGGAGCTGATTGGCAAGTTTGGCCTGAAGCTAATGTGGTCTTTGTGTCTTCAGAGAGAAACAAGGCAGACACTCTAACCAGGGTAAAAAAAGGCCTGCTTATGGGAGCCAGAAGAATCAAAGCAAGGGATAGCCGCGGTGTGTCATTTAAATGACTCCAAGCTCAGGAGACTGCATGCCATGCATCATATGGGCATGGATAGGACCCTGTATCTATCCAGGAGGATTGATGCTGACGTTACCAGAAGGAACATCCAAAAGGTGGTTGGGAACTGCGACAGGTGTCAGTCTATTGACCCTTCTCTAGGTGTGCATGAGCAGGAAACATTTTGGTAGAGCACAAATGTAGATGACTAGCAGTGGATGTAACACACTACCGACAGAGAAATTATCTTTTAATAATCGATTGTGAGCCAGGCCAGATGGCCATTTGGAGGGAATTGAAGACAGGCACTGAAGACAAAATGGCACATATTCTAAAGGAGGTATTCTTAGAGTGGGGTCCTGTGGACGAATGCTGATGGATAACAGCACAACATTTTGTTCAGAGGTGCTGGAGGAGATGCTTGAGAGATGGAAAGTGCACTGCTTTTTCAGAGCGGCATACAGGCCAAGTGGAAATGGGATCATGGGGAGAAATCATTGGTGGAGAGGGGACATGTTTTGCCACTGCAAATGGTGTTCTGGTACAACATGTCGTCCCGATCTGGACAGGCCAAACGGTCTGTGCCATATAGAGTGATATTCAAATATGAATGGTGGCATCCAAGTAAACCATCAAGATGCTCTGTAGAAGAGAGAGAGCCCAGCTTTGTGGAGGTAGGAGATGAAGTCTGGGTCAAGCCACCAAAGGTACGCTGCTCAACTCAGTGGAACAGAGGAATAGTGATGGCTGTAAATTCCACAAACAACATCTCTGTGGATGGAATGCCACTTCATGTCTTCGATGGTTGTAGGATTGTCGCTTCATCGGACGATAATTGTGGAGAAGAGGTAGTAAATGAGGTTCCCAGTTTAAGATCACAATGTGCAAGGTGTCCACCCAGTGGGTGGTACATTTTGACATAAAGTGAAGTGAGGAGGTGATCTTTGAGATCAAAGCGCATGTGCAGATGAGCCGGAAGAAGAGGGCCATGACGTCAATGGTCAAGGGACTGACCAGAAGAGGCAGCATGAGAAGGGAAGTGCCAGGGAGACAGGACAGAGTTGGCCTCTTTTGGCTGGCCGAGGCGTCGTGAATGGATGTCAGGGGATTCGCTCCTCGGTTGGTCAGATAGCAGCTGGTTATACTGGGTGACAGGGTAGAGCAGGATTGTTGGAGTGGCTACTACCAGACAGGCACAGATGAGAGAGGAAGGTAGGGGAAGTCAGGTCAGCTATGGCTTTGACTATTCTCACTGGAACTTTAGCAAGTTGAAGGGCTTCTAGTATCCATGAGTGGGGAACAAAGTCAATGGCTTTCTTGTAGTCTAGCCACATTGAAACTAGGTTCCTCCTATATTCTCACATGTATGTATGTATGTATGTATGTATGTATGTATACATACATAAGTGTGCATGTATGGGCAAGCAACTCATTATAAGCTACACTATAATTTATGAAAAATATTAAATGTGCATAGGATATGCATTACCCCTCCAATGTCTTTATTTTTCAAATTGCTTTGTTCATTTGTCTCTTCCTAGGTGATATATGTACCAATCACCTGTGACTTGCTACATATTACATTCATTGGCAGCTGACAAAGTGAATATTCAACAAAACATTCATATTTATTTGTCTAGTAAATATTCCATATTTTGTTTGTGTGATATATTTGGGTCCATTCGTTCCAGTGCTCTCAAAGTGAGCTAAGATTGCATTGCCTGGGTTCATGTCTGAGCTAAGATTGTCCTACCTGGATTCAAGTGCATTTAATCTACTTATAGATAGTAGGTTGTTGCTGTTAACCAGATAACCTAATTAGTAGATGAGAAGGATGTTCTGAAAGCATAGTTGCTAAAATTAGAAGTGGCTGAAGAAAGTTCTGAGAGCTATTACCTCTGTTAGTATCAAAATGTGTCTCTCTCAGACTGATATTGTGCATGAACCGCAATGCTACATGGTAGTGAAACATAGTCCATGAAAGCGTAAGACATGTAAAAGTTACAAAGAAATGAAATTAGCATGCTTTACCAGATGTGCAAAGTCAATATGCAATATACTACAAAGGGCAAATCTGTTGAGTAAAAAATTGGGTATAAGAGTTATCCGATGTAGTGTGCAAGAGAGAAGACTACACTGGTATGGTACTGTGATGGACATTGATGTGCTAAATGTGGATGGAATTTATGGAAAAGGGAAACCCAGGAAGATATGGGATGATGTAATGAAGATCGATTTCATGATATTGAGCCTCATGCAAGAGATGATAAAAACAGAAATGACTGGTGACTTGCTGTGCTCAAGAAGACCTTTTTATCTCAACCAAAAATGAGATCCTAAAAGCTTATTGTATATACCCTACAAGAAATCTGTCCCAATCAAACCTTCCCTACAACTCATCTTTATAACATCAGTCCCTCCATCACTCTTAACTATGGCACTATTTACTCAACTACTGTAATTGTATGAGAAAAAAGCTGCACATATTTCATCTTAGTTTTGTTTTTGGCACCACTTCCCTTGTCAACAATCTTTTATTTGCAATATCACCTTTTACCACTATATTTTCCACTGAATGCCCCATTAACCCTAAACAGCTTTGCATATTAGTCTTGACCTTTATATACCTCTGTACAGTAATTACCCCTCTCTCTTCGACTCTACACACTTCACATCATCTCTCTATTTCTCTCCACAACCATCCCTTTAAGTATTGCTACTTATCACCTCATCTTCCATGACCCATTCCTATTTTCCTTCACCTCTTCCCAAACTGAAATTCACAACTGATTGCTTTTACCCACGTTCACCATCCACTACATTCACCCCTATCTCCATCACTAACCATTTGTCACTCACCTTTCATTCACTTGTGAACTTACTCATCCACCCCTCCTTGTCCCCTGTCCCTTGAAGGTATGCTCTGGCATCTCATCACCACCATATTTTCTCCCTTCCAGTTGGGGTAGCCATATATCTCTTCCACAGCAAGACACCTGTTCCAGTCCCTCTACCATACTCTACCCTCTCAACATCTGGCACAAAACCATGTCGCTTAATACAGCACCCTAACTCAAGTCAGGAGATATTGTCTTGTGAGTTACTTTTGGGCCTCATTAGTGACAATACTCTTAAAAGAACATCCAGTACACTCTGTAAAGTGACTGGTATTAGAACGGGCACTCATTTGTAGAAACTGTCTTAAAAAGCAAACATTGGCCCTTAACACAATTCTCTGGCTCATCAGATTCTGCCAAACAGTTCAAATAATGACAGCATGGAAGACAAACATAAAATGATACTGATAATGATGATGGTAATGATATGGGGAGGATGAAGATGGTGATAATAACGATGATGAGGATGATGGTGACTTTCACAGTGCAGAACCGTCTAAAGGTAACCCAAGTTCAGACGAACGGTGCTTTGCCGGTCTGTTTAATAACGAGAGCCAACTTTGAGATGCGGAGTTAGGGATAATGTAAAAAGAAAAATAGCTCCTGAAAATGAGAAAGAGGTGGGTGGGTGTGAACAAAGACGAAATTAGAGAGCCAAAAATAAAGACAAGAATTAGGGAGACAGAGAAAGAAAACAATAATTACTGCTCTCTCTCTCTCTCTCTCTCTCTGCAATAAATCCTTTTGTAGCAAAGCTTCTCTCTCTCTCTCTCTATTATATATACATGAATGTGGACGTAGCAGCTAACAGCTAGCTTTCGGCCACATCTTTGGAC
This sequence comes from Octopus maya, assembly GCA_027122535.1. Taxonomy (NCBI): domain Eukaryota; kingdom Metazoa; phylum Mollusca; class Cephalopoda; order Octopoda; family Octopodidae; genus Octopus; species Octopus maya. The sequence continues at coordinate 112,466,335 of JAOPJW010000001.1, read as the reverse complement.
TCTGTTGTGTCCACTCTGATTGGTTGGTATTGGCGTATTTTTTTCTCTTGTTCTATCTCACGCCAGGGTGCAACCTAACCAATCGCAGCCTTCAGATAAAGTCGCGTGGGACAGTTTTTCTGAACCCCAGTTGAGCTGATAGTTTCTTATAAATAGCTAGCTTTTCTGTGCATGTTTGTCAACTGGTTTTAAACTTTTCTTGAGTTCGATCCTTGATTGCTTTTGCCGTAAGGTAAGTTGTTGTATTAAAGCATTGCTGTTATTGTTATAATTGTGCTTGTTGGTTTCCTGTAAGGGAAGCACTGTTATATTATTGTCATCACATTTTTTGTAAACTGTGACCCTCCCCCTTTGGGGGAAGGAATTCTTTGTTTATTGCGAACTTTTGAACTGTTTTTCTGTTTTTGGAAATTGCTATTTTTATGCCCCGTTAGATGAAATTGTTTAAAACATTTGTAAAATGTCTTCTATGGAAGAAATGTTGTATCTTTTCCCTTTGAAAGGCACATCGAAAAATTAATTTTTTGTAATTAAACACTTTCAAACTCCAGACACTGGTAGAATGTGTCATATAAAATAATCTTTTACTCTTAGTGATGTTGAGAAAAGTTTATATTTTCAAAGTTATTTTATGTTAAAGTTGTATTTCGGTAATTTCAACCAATCAATGATGTGTATTCAGCTGAATAAAATTACTTCTGTTGTTTGTCAACAACAACTTCCGGCGGTGTATATTTCATTTGTTACTGTTATTTATGACATATTTGATCTCAGTTACGTTTGTATGAATAAATGAGTGTATCTGAAACATCTTTACTTCATGGCACCACCACAATCGTTTGTGCATTTCTACTGCTTTTAGTTTTTTTTCCCAGTTTTTAAGCTACTATTTTCAGAAAGACATTTCCCCCCCTCCAATTTCTTCATTTTTCACATTTTTCCGTAACTCTAACCCTAACCCTGAAACCCCAACCCTAACCCTAAAACCTTAACCCTAATACCCCAACTCTAACCCTAATATCCCAACCCTAACCCTAACTCAAAAAACCCTAACTCTAATCCTAAAACCCTAACCCTAAAACTCTAACCCTATCCCTAACCCTAAAACCCCAACCCTAAAATCCTAACCCTAACTCTAAAACCTTATCCCTAACCCTAAAACCCTAACCCTGATCCTAAAACCCTAACCCTAACCGTAACTCTAAAACCCGAACCCTAACCCTAACCTTAAAACTCTAAGCTAAAACCAATACAAACGCACGAACGATGTCATAAGTAACAGTGACAAACGAAATATACACCGCTGATAGTTGTTGTTAACAAACAACGGTAGTAATTTTATTCAGCTGAATACACGTTATTGATTGGTTGAAATTACCGAAATATGACAACTTTAACACGAAATAACTTTGAAAATATAAACTTTCTTCAACATCACTAAGAGTAAAAGATGTTTTATATGACACATTCTACCAGTGTCTGCAGTTTGAAAGTGTTTAGTTACAAAAAATTAATTTCTCGATGTGCCGTTCAAAGGGAAAAGATCCGAAAGGTCAACACTGAATTTTGCGGCGGCCGTGAACAAATTAATTTAAAAGTTGAAAAGATTCAAGCTTTTTTTGGCATGATCTCTGAAAAGGACGGTGAGTCGAAAATTATGCCACCAAGTGAACTACAAAATAAGATAAAAGAAAAAAACAATAGTATACAAAACCTACAACATGGAATCCAAAGGATTTGAACACTTAGAGGAAAGCTCTATAGAGAAGTGTCTTGGCGCTACTATGCGTGAAATTAAATATTTAACGAGAGACACGAAATCTCCACGATATAAATAAGGTTCGAGTCGACAGAGCGAGTGAAGGAGTATTCGACTCGAACCTTGCAAAGTGGCAAAATTCTTCTACTACCTTTATATCTGGGACGTAGAACGTCCCGGATAAAGATTGAAAATATCCCCCCAGAGGTAGAGGTAGGCAGGATCGTGGCCACCCTGTTTTCCAAAAGGGAAGATAAAATTAAAATCATACAGATTACAAGAGACGGACCTCAAAATTGGCGGGGCCAGACACTCGAGATCCTGGCCCAAGCCATGACTAATAATTTAGAAGAACTGCCCGAAACAATAGCTATGGAGGACTTGAGCATTCCTATACACGTGGAAGGCAGAAGGCCACGCCGTTTTAAGTGCGGTAAGAAAAGCCGCATAAAAGAAAAGTGTCCGGACAACAATAAAGTAGAACAGAGTACCTCTACCCCGCCTCCAAGGAAGATGACCCCCGCCCCAGGAGAGAACATCGGCAGCCAAAAAACTAAAGGAAAAACTAAAAGTAAAAGAGGTTGCACCCGCGGCCAGGGAGACAAGTATAACCCCTGCAGGAACCAAAGAAGGTGCACTCCTGGCCATGGAGGCCGTAATCAAGAATGCACCCACCAAAGAGGGTGAAATCCCGGCCAAGGAGGCCGTTACCAGGAGTGCATTCAACCAAGAGGTGGCACTCGCAAGAGTGACTCCCTCGTATGAATTCATAACAGACAGCGAGGAAGAAACGCAAGAACCCACAGATGGCTATCAAGTATGTTCGAGGAAAAGACAAAAAAAAAATGGACTTACCGAATAAAGATCTATATATAGGAATGACTATAAACAGAGTCCAATAATAATTGCAAAAATTGCGAGAACTCTGTATTATGATGTGTCCAAACTCCACCCTAAAGACATTTGTATCCCTAAAAATCTCAAAAAAGTATTCGACCCGCCAGTTGAACCCTTTGTGGATGAAAAGAACGAAGGTAGGGAAATGGTCTCAAATGTTTTGAGAACCATTCCCCTAAAAAGATAAGATGAGAAGTGGCTTTCTTTTCTTCTATGACTTGGAATGGCCGTGTTAAACATTGCATGTTTGAATGTGTGAGGCCTGAACTCGAAGAGGAAGCAGGCGTGCCTCGATGACCTCAGGTCACAAGGTATAGATGAGATGGTTATTACAGAGACCAGGCTGGACAAGCAGCAGGCCTTCTCGGCCCTCCTGAACGACTACGAGAAAATAATTTCTTCTAGCCGGGAGGGAGGGAGCAGAGGGGTGGCTGTCTTGATGCGAAAAGGCCTGGTTATGCAGATACGTACAATCTTCGTGGACTCAGAAGGCGAGTTGGTCGGTCTGGATCTGACATACAGTGGTAAAGCCTTCAGACTGGTGGGCATCTACGCGCCTGGTAATGCAGGCAAACGGGTTGACTTCTTTCAACGCTTGGAGAATTTCCTAGTGACATCGAGGACTGTAGTTGTACTAGGTGACTTTAATGCTATACTGGATGCACGCCTGGATAACGTGGGCTTGAAGGATAGGGGAACTCATGCCTCATCGATCTGCTGAAGCGTTTCAGGCTGACAGATCGATATAGACTTGATCACCCGAACGTTCCAGTTTAGACTTGGGCGAGAAACGACAGATCGATCAGGTCTTATATAGACAGGATAGTCGTAAGTACTAGAGACAGGCATAGCTTTAATTTCCACAGTTTACCTACGTACCCTACACAGATCACAAGTTATTGATGTGTAGGGTGAATATAGATAAGATGCATAGACAGGGATCTGGCTACTGGAAGCTGAACAAGACTTTATTAGATTGCGAGGCTTACCGTAGCCAGATTAAGGTGTTAGTGAAAAGGGCACTTACCGGCGCTGTGATCAACAACCGGTGGTGGAGTGCCCTCAAAAGAGCCCTTCGAATTGAGTCAATTCGATTTAGCAAACAGTTAAGTCTAGAACAGACTAGAATAGAAAGGGATTTAGTTAAGGCATTAGAAGAGGCACTGAGGTCGGGCTCTCTGTCACAAGTCTTGACGGCGAGATCGGCACTAGACCGATACCTTAATGCCAAGTACAAAGGATGCAGAGTCCGGGCTAGGACACGTGCAATGGACCGTGAAGATATCAAAGTTGCTAGATGGGCTCGCTCGGAAGAAACCCGTCGTGGCATCGCTGCTATGATTGGGTCTTTGACAGATGAGTTCGGACAGGTGATCCAAGGACAAGAGGAGATTTGCAAGACCTTTCACAAGCACTTTGCCGCGTTGTTTGGGAGGGACGGAACGTTGGACCATGGGGATGCTTTACGGCGTTTTCTGGCCGGCGGCCCGCGTCTTTCGGCTCGTGATGCTGAGCGCTGTGAAGGACCAATCACAGCCAAGGAGATCAGAGAGGTACTGTCCGAGTGCCTCGGGGACAAGTCACCGGGTCTGGATGGTATTCCGTACGAATTTTATAGTATCATGCCAGACTTGTTTAGGGACGTACTGGCCAGTGTGTACACGAATTGGCAGCAGAATGGGAGGATTCTGAAAGCTGTGAGCCGAGGAGTGGTAACACTGATCAGGAAGGACCCGGGCAAAGAGGACAAAGTTAATAATTTTAGACCCATAACTCTGCTAAACACAGAGTAAAAGATTTTGGCCAAGGTGCTTGCAAAGAAAGTTAGGGTTGTCGTGGGCGACCTGGTAGGGGAAGCACAGACCTGTGCCATCCCAGGAAGGACGATACAGGACAACCTGCACCTCATTCGCTACACCATAGAACGGATGGGTAAAATGCATTGCAACGGTGGGGTCCTGGTGAATTTAAACCAGTCTAAGGCGTTTGATAGGGTTGACCACGGATACCTGACGGCCGGATTTGGCCCGACCTTCCGAGGCTGGATTAAAGCCATGTATGGCAATATCGAATCAATAGTCCGGGTGAATGGGTTCTTCTCGAACCCATTCGCGATCGAGCGTTCGGTTCGCCAGGGCTGCCCCCTGTCCCCGATTCCGTATGTGTTGGCGCTCGAGCCATTGCTGCGGAGATTGAGAGACACGGGAGTGGACCCGCATGATCTTTGTTATGGGAGAAATGTGATGGCATATGCGGATGACGTCACCATCACCGTGTCTGATGAAGGGCGTCTACTTCGCGTAGAAGACGCCATCAAAGGATACAAGACGGTGGCAGGAGCGAAAATTAACCAGGAAAAATCATTCGTCTTGCAACTCGGCACCTGGCGGGGCAAGTCGATGCCTCCTAACAGCGTCGTCGGGCGCTGGACGGAGGGCCAGGTTAAAATGTTCGGGGTCTGGTTTGAACCGGACCTCCAAGTGGAGAAGACTTGGAGTGAGGTGGCGAGCAAGATGACAGCCATGGTCTGGGAGGAGGTTATCGTTGTTGGGAAAGACGGAGGTTGTGCAGATGTTTATAGTATCGGTGATATCCTACCGCCTAACCGTCGTGCCTTGCCCCGGTTTGTGGATGAACAATCTGGAGCGGATCCTTTTCCACTTTTTGTGAGGAAGTAAAACTCCACTTGTGAGGCGCTCCATCTGTTGCCAGAAACCGTAAAAGTGTGGGCTGGAGATGCCCTGACTGATGATGCGCAAGTACGCGCTGAGGCTGAGACATCTTCGGCGCCACCTGGATGGTGAGCAGGTGTGGTCAACGCTTGCCGAGCAGGTCTTTCCAAAGTGTGAATCTCTTGCGGACTTAGGATCATGGATCAGGCGGAGACCCAAGATGGGGGAATGGCAGGTGGAGTGCAAACAAGCACTTTCCCTCTTCTCTGGGGTGAACAATGCTGACAGCAGAGTTACCACAGCGGATATTTATAGCGGGTTGGTAGAGCATAAGTCTGACGATGTCCTGGGGGAGATTCTGGGCTTCGATAAGAAGCAGCTAGCCAGCCTGTTCGGGAAGACATTCGGGTCGAGATTTCTGGATAACTACCAGAAATACTTGACCTGGCTGTGCTACCGATCGGCCTTACCGGTTCGGGAAAGGTTATCAAGGCATGGTTATGACACCTCCCACACATGCCCGAGGTGCGTGCGTACCAGTGAAACGGTTACGCATGCCTTCGTACACTGTTAGGAGTTGAGGGAGATGATAGCCTGTGCCGAACAGCTGGTGTCGGATAACGAAGGAGTACGGCTCTCGACTGAGTCCATGATAAGGATTGTACTACCTTCCTCTTTCTCCAAAGAAAAGAAGGCAGCATTTCTCTGCGTAAAAACCATATTGAAAGAAACGGTATGGAAGACGCGAATGAAAGGATTGCGACAGGACAGTTCATCTCCGGACGAGGACTAGTGAATTACTTCACCGCCCATCTTGCTTTCAAGATCCGTCTGGAGAGGAGGAGCCTTCCGCAAAGAGTGTTCGCGAAAAGATGGAAGGAAATCGAAAGAAAGATGAGTATGCAAGGAGCCGTGCTAATACAGCCGGTCTGGGCATAGAACAAAAAAGATTTACAAAAGGAAATCAACCGGCGGGTTAGTGCACTAACCCAAAACCCGAAAAGAACCATTTAAATTTTTAAACTTACATTATATCATACTATATTATATCATATCATCCACATTTGTATAAACCAATTCGAACTAAATAATTTGTAAAAGCCGACTGACCCATATATATGTTCTTGTCTGTCCTTGTTTGTCCCCTCTATGTATCCTTGTATTAGGAAAATAAAGAAATTCAACCGTCTTTAGACCCTCTTAGGTCTAGCCGCTGGCCACACAGCACCAGCCAGTTCCAGCGATGACACGACACAGCTTCACTAGAGATCCAACACTTCGTTCAACTGTTTACTACAAGCTTCTTCGTCGCCAGCGTCTACACCAGACTTCTCTGCGTATACACCATACCAGCAACGCTAACACAGCTTTCTCCACGCTGTTTGTGAAATGCTTCACCAAGGTTAACAGCGTATTCAACCTCCGAGAACTCCTGTACCAAGTAACCGGCAGCAGCATTGAAGCCACAACTTCTTTCTCGACATGTGCCACTCCTCTGGCTCTGCTACTTGGCCACGACATGTAACTTTTCGGCTCTGCCAAATCTCGGCTGCTAATATTCTTGTGTCGGGAGTCACCACTTGTAAGAGGTAAATTATGTCGGCACTGGAAGGGAGCCAGCATCCGAACATAAAACAATTTTTGATTCTGTATGTACAAAAATGTACACCTTGGAACAATCAGTAGCCAGGTCTGGTGTAGAAGCTGCAAAGTTGGAGTTAATTATACTTTATGAAGACAATATTACACCTTCGAACAATCAGGTCAGGTGTAGAAACAGCAAAGCTGGAGTTAATAATACTTTGTGAAGGCATTCTTCACAGAACTCCAGCAAAATCGGAGCTGGTCAAATACCGAGCGTCCAGGGCAGGAGCGTAGGCGAACTGAGAGCTGCTAAGGACACGCCTACGTAGTTCAGCGGCTGCGTCTCAAGTCAGAGACGCAAGAGAACTTTGTTGCCGCTATATTTCTGCGCATGCGCATGATGGAACTTCCTGCAGGACTTCCAGAAGATTCCAACCCTGCGCATGCGTGCTGAAGACTCTCAAGATGACGTCACTACAAGGCTCTCCCTCAAGTGCGGAAGCAAGAAACAAAAGATTGTAGTGGCTCCAGAAAATAAGATCGCTACTAATCACCCAGAAGTTGTGGCACACAATATGACAACTGAAATAGGATCCTTCTGAATTGACGGGCACCACTTTTCATTTATGTTTCATGTAGTACCGAAACATTTTCAAACTTTCATTTGGTACCGAAGCACTTTCAAACTTCGTATACTTGTATATTTTGTGTTAGAGAAC
>JAOPJW010000001.1:110671121-110681248 GCA_027122535.1 Octopus maya | reverse complement strand
CATACATACACACATGCATACATGCAAACACAAACACACACACACACACACACACACACACACACACACACACACACACACACACGTAGTGCTGAAGGTGGACATAGAAACCACAGTATTTCATTGCATCACTGTTTACTGTCACAATCGGTCAACCTGGCAACCAAGTCGATCACCAATGCAATGATGTCCAGTCTGTTTAACAATCAAAGTTTTTCATTCACTCACCTTTTAAATCAATTGCCATATGAATAAGTTTCTTTAGGTTTTTAATCATACATAATTGTACATAAGGCCATAAAGAGCCTTGGCTAAATGGTTAGGGGTGTAGAATTTATAATTTAATCATGGGTTCAATTCTCAGACTAGGTTGTATGTTTTTTTTTCCCCCCAAGCTACTTCATTTCATCAAGTTTCGGTCTACCACCATCGTTATCATCATCATCATCATCATCATCAAATTAACATTTCTATCTTTTTCTTTTACTTGTTTCAGCCATTAGACTGCGGCCATGCTGGAGCATTGCCTTGAAAAACATTTTAGTCGAATGAATCAACCCCAGTATTTAAGTTCTTTTTTCTAAAACCTGTTGCTTATGTTATCAGTCTCTTCTTGCCAAACAACTAATTTACAAGGATGTAAACAAACCAACGCCAGTTGTCAAGCTGTGGTGGGGAACAAACACACACACACACATATATATATACATATCTATATGCATAAAAGTGTAACGGTGTCTGTCTGTCTGTGTGTTTGGGGTTACTCTATCTCCTCCCACACTGTCCAACCAATTTTAATGACTTCTGGCACATAGGCGCAGGAGTGTCTGTGTGGTATACACACACATGCATACACACAAACATACATACACAAAAACACACATAGACACATACACATCTTCCATATATAAATATACAACAGGTTTCTTTTAGTTTCCTATCTCTTTATGGCCCACAAAGGGCTAAAAAATAGAAGGGAAAAACAAGGACAGACAAATGGATTAAGTCGATTATCTCGACCTCAGTGCATAACTGGTATTTAATTTATCGACTCGAAAAGGATGAAAAGCAAAGTCAACCTCGGCGGAATTTGAGCTCAGAACGTAGCGGCAGACAAAATACCTATTTCTTTATTGCCCACAGGGGGCTACACACAGAGGGGACAAACAAGGACAGACAGAAGGAGGGATTAAGTCGATTATATCGACCCCAGTGCGTAACTGGTACTTGTTTAATCGACCCTGAAAGGATGAAAGGCAAAGTCGGCGGAATTTGAACCCAGAACGCAGCGGCAGATAAAATACCATTAAGCATTTCGCCCGGCGTGCTAACGATTCTGCCAGCTCGCCACCTTTAAGCATTTTGCCTGGCGTTCTACCGTTTCTGCCAGCTCACTGCCTTCTTACCACACAGCAACGATTATAATCAGACTGAAAATATCTTAAAGCAAAAATTATATTCTCTAATTTAACTAAATTTCTCTACCTGGATTTCACTCGACAGGTCTGTATTGAGTTCTTTATCAGTGCAGCAGTGTGGTGGTCTTAAGAGGGGATTAATTACATAATCACGAAGGTTTCAGAACCATGCGCAACTCACTGTCACATCGATCAATGAAAATCAGCGTTTATAACTTTTGAAACCTAACTACAGGAATTTATAAGCGTAATTTTCATTTAAAATGTGAAGTTGGAATCGCATAAAGTTGGAATCGCAAAACTGACCACCACCAGTAACAGCAGCGCCAATACTATCCCCCACGATAGCCAATACCACCTCCACCATAACTCACACGGCCAATGCTATCACCATCATCCATCACCACCTTCACCTCCACTGTCACTATGAAATGACGAAACTTTGAAATCGTTATCTGCATATGCAGTATATCACTATTAAGAAACTCCCTCGTTTATAGTTAAGGAAGGCGTGATAGCGAGACCAGAATATTTGTTTCTTTATTCATTTATCTATTTATGCTGTGGTTTGTTAAGATTAAGGTAAAATACAACCAGACGTACTTGACTTGTTACATTAGCCACCGTCGGAGGTTACACTTGACAGAGGATTGTTTCAATAGGCTTATTTCGTTGAAGGAAACGATGGAAACACTCATCAAGACGATAGTGGAAGTAAAGAAACGTGAGCTTTTCGATAAGAGAAATGCATATCTCATTGTGTTTCCAAAGCAATTTCTCGACTGAATTGGCGGATGTACTTCAGAGCAGACACTATTGTTCTTTAAAAATAAAAACCCTTGGGATGGTGGATTGGTGATATTTCAATATCAATATCGATAATTGTACTGCAGCTAGTGATTATATCAGATAAGTTCCATTGTAATGAAATTTATAGCGAGGTGGTTTGGTCGAACTATTAGAGTGGCGGAGAAAAATGCCTTGGGACATTTATTTTATAGCTTTACGTTTGAGCTCAAACACCGCCATAAACGAGGTCAACTTTGCTCTTTTCATCCCACCGTACTAGTCAAGTACTAGAGTGAATGAAATCGACTGATCCTCCTCTTGTGAGAACAACTGGTCGTGTGCTTAAATAGTATGTTATAGGGTTCATATATGTCTGGCAGCGAATCACATCCCCGAGTCAGTTTCCATTCTTGCTTACAGCTATTTCACTTTATGTATATCTAAATGCATGGAAGCGCAATGGCTCAGTGGTTAGGGCAGCGGACTCGCGGTCGTAGGGTCGCGGTTTCGATTCCCAGGCCGGGCATTGTGAGTGTTTATTAAGCGAAAATACCTAAAAAGCTCCACGAGGCTCCAGCAGGGGGTGGTGGCGAACCCTGCTGTTCTCTTTCACCACAACTTTCTCTCACTCTATCTTCCTGTTTCTGTCGTACCTGTATTTCAAAGGGCCAGCTTCGTCACACTCTGTGTCACGCTGAATCTCCCCCGAGAACTACGTTAAGGGTACACGTGTCTGTAGAGTGCTCAGCCACTTGCACATTAATTTCACGAGCAGGCTGTTCCATTGTTCGGATCAACTGGAACCCTCAACATCGTAAGCGACGGAGTACCAACACCAAAAAATATAGAAAAACAGTGACTGAAAAATCAATGGTGTTACTTTTAACTGTCTGGTTGAATGATTTTCATCTGCTACTGATATATTTAGGTGTTTTTAAACAATGCATCCTTAAGGGGTATTATCACAGGACAAATACTGTAGTTAATTTGTCCTTCACAATGTATCTGCATTGTGATACTGCTTCAGAAGAATATAACATAATTAAATCAATGTTTTGGAAGGTATTCTATTAACTGAACTTTATTCATTCTACAATAAATAACTTTTAACTATTACTGCAATTTATCTGATTGGGAAGTTTTCCTAAACACCAGAAATCCTTGCTGGCACTGTCTGTCTAGAGTTCATTGATATGTCTTTAGGGAAGGCTGTTTTTGTGTCCCTTCCAATCAGCAGTTTCTTTCAATATGTTCTCATTTTCTGATTAAGACCAAATTAACATCATTTGGCTTGAGGTCAGTTAACAGCTTGAATATTCAAGATAATACCTTCAGCATACAGATGCAGAATAGTTAACATTTTCAACATATAAGTGCAGCTGTAGGTTTGTGGTTGAGAAATTTGCTTCCCAACCACATGGCTTTCAGGTTTACTCTTACAGTCTGGCACCTTGAGTAAGTGTCTTCTACTATAGCCCCATACCAATTAAAGCTTTATGAGTAGATTTGGTAGACAGAAATGTTGTGATGTTGTGTGTGTATATAAAGGCAAGCTGGCAAAATCCTTAGCACACCAGACAAAATGCTTTGTACCATTTCATGTCTTTACATTCTAAATTCAAATGTCACCAAGGTTGACCTTACCTTTCATCCTTTCAGCGGTCAATGAAAAAAGCACCAATCAAGTACTAGGATCAATGTAATCGATTGGCCCCTCCCACCAAATTCCAGGCCTTGTGCTTACAGTACAAAGGATATATATACAGGGTGTATAAGATATTTGAGAACAGATTTATGTTTATAAAAAAACAGATAACTTTATCAAAAAATGCTGTGCAGATAAAAATAAACCTTCTTTTCTATAATGTTATCCAATAAAGCCACCTTCAGCTTCAACAACTGCTTCTAAATGAGATCTAAATCATCTACATACTCGAATCAAGTGGTCCTGGTTCATTTTGAACATTACTCTGACTATGGCAGCTTTCAAAGAATCTTTGGTGTTATGGGCATGTTCATTGACCTCTCTCTCAACAACGCTCCAAATGTGATAGTCCAATGGATTGAGATCTGGGGAATTAGGAAGCCAAATGTTAGGGGTTATGTGATCATAAAAATTTTCAGCCATCCATTCCTGTGTTACGAGAGCCATATGTGATAGTGCAGAGTCTTACTGAAACACATACGGCCTTCTATTGCATACACTGTCTATCCAGCATTCGTCTGGCGTGCTAAAGTTTCTGCCAGTTCGTCACCTAGAAAAGAATGATATAATGGCTGAGACACTAGATAGGAAGGACCATAGAAAAGGAACAAACACTGTAACTAACCCACAAAGAATAGTTAGTTTCAGAACAGACTTAACCAGTAATCACAACAAAAACTAATAATACCAATGACAAACACACCAGCAGTCAAAGGGAAATATCCAACTCAAGAATTAACCATTTGGATTATATAAATTGAATCAATGTAAGTATAGACCTTATGGAAACCAATATTAATTACAAAAACAATGACTGTATCTCAGATAACCATCACCTGAATATCACTGAAAACAATAAGATAAGGTCTAGAAAACATAATGTAACCTGGTGTAATTCTCCATACTCAATGCTAATTAAAATTGACATTCCAAAAACATTCTTTGACATCCTGAAGAAAGCCTTTTATCCCCAGCACAAAAACCACAAGGTAGTTAACATATCCACAGTTAGACCATCATGTATGTATGTATGTATCATCATCATCATTTAACGTCTGCTTTCCATGCTAGCATGGGTTGGACCATTTGACTGGGGACTGGCAAACCAGATGGCTACACCAGGCTCCAATCTGATCTGGCAGAATTTCTACAGCTGGATATCCTTCCTAACGCCAACTACTCTGAGAGTGTAGTGGATGCTTTTTACTTGCCACCGGCACGAGGGCCAATCCGGCAGTACTGGCAATGGCCACGCTCAAATGGTGTTTTTTATGTCACCTGCACAGGAGTCAGTCCAATGTTTTGTTCATGTATGTATGTATGTATGTTTATGTGTGTGTGTGTGTGTGTGTGTGTGTACGTGTGTCTATTTAAATATTTCCTTCACCTAAGCTCACCCACATCTCCTTCCATCACATTCATCATGAAGATCCTACAATAAACACTTTCTTCAACTATTTTTCCAACAGATACTCAAACAACAGCAATCTATGAAGATCATTTTGCATTGTCCCTCATCCTCTGAATATTTTGTATTACCAAGATATATGGTGCGTTGCTGTACTCAAGAACACTCATCCTCCACAACAGAATTAGTATCTTAAAACCATGGTGCCATGTAAAAAGCACAGGTATTTATGCCACATAGAAAGCACTTGGTACAGTCTATAAAGTGGTTGGTGTTAGGAAGGGCATCTAGCTGTAGAAACCAAACTAAAACAGACTGAAACCTGGTGCAAACTGGAACCTAAGGTACTATGCAGTGGGACTGAACCTGGAACCAAGTGGTTGGGAAGCAAACTTTTTCTACAGAATCATGCCTGTGGCAGTCACTCATTGTCAATGACTTAATATAAGCATGTGGCATGTGTTTGTTAATGGTATTGGGTGTCAATGGAATTGTGAACAGATACATTTCCTCTTGATTCTCCCACCTTTGACCTCACAGAGAGAGAGAGAGAGAAAAAAAAAAAAAGAGATAGAGAGAGGGGTATACTAGCACTTTATTGACTGCAGAAAGGATGAATGGCAAAGTTGACCATGGCAGGATTTTTGCTCACAACACCGAGCCCCAACAAATATTCTTTTCTACTCTAGGCACAAGGCCTGAAATTTTGGGGGAAGGGGCCAATTGATTAGATTGACTGCAGTATACAACTGGTACTTAATTTATTGACCCGGAAAGGTTGAAAGGCAAAGTCAACCTCGGCGGAATTTGAACTCAGAATGTAAAGACAGACAAAATACTGCGAAGCATTTTGCCCGGCATGCTAACGATTCTGCCAGCCTCAACAAATATTACAATGAATTCTATTTGATGTTCTAATGGCTATGCCAATTGACTGGCTTTATATTTTCCAATGGTAACTATTTATAGAAAGTTAGTGTTAATTATATTTAATATAAGAAGCATTAAAAATCTAATTAGTAAGGAAAAAGACATTATCACAATGATTAATATTATTTTAATCATTGTGAACATTTTGCAAATATCCTTTTCTCACCATACACATTTTCATTAGATTTTTTGCACTTACCACATTAAATATATTAACATTAATTTCACTATTGTCTTTCAGGTGAATGGTGCCCCTAAGTAATTAACCTTTGAGATTTTTTTTAAAGCACCAGTTTATCAGAAGTGGGACTAGGTGACTGACAAGAGACTGCCTGTCATGCAACCTAACACACATGACTTATTGACAGTCTGATTTGAACCACCAGCCTTCACAATATGGTTATTCAATATGTAAAAATAGCAACCAGTCTCGAGAAACAGAAATTGCAAATTAGATAATGTGGTCCTAGATACCCAACACAAAGCAGCAGCACACTAGTCAAGTAATATTTATACTGCTTACATAAACATGTAAGCCAAGAGAGTATGGTGTTGGGATCATGATTATAAGGACTTGCGTTTGATTCCTGAACCAGGCAAAGCGTTGTGTTCTTGAAGAAGGCACTTCTTTAAGGCGGCAAGCTAGCAGAATCATTAGCATGCCAGGCAAAATGCTTAGTGGCATTTCATCCATTTTTGCATTCTGAGTTCAAATTCTGCTGAGGTCAACCTTGCCTTTCATCCTTTTGGGATCAATAAAATAAGTACCAGTTGAGCACAGGGGTAGCTGCAATTGATTTATCCCCTTCCTTGAAATTGCTGGCCTTGTGCCAAAATTTGAAACAAATATCTATATTTCCTAAGGCAGCGAGCTGGCAAAATTGTCAGCATGTCACGCAAAATGCTCAGCAGTATTTAGTCTGGCTTTACGTTCTGAGTTCAAATTCCACTTTGGTTTTCACCTTAATTGAGCACTGGAATTGACTTTCCTTATTCTCCCGAAATTACTGGCTGTGTACCAAAATTTATACTCCCATTTGTGTTGTCTAGTTTGATATCATATTTTCTATTTATCTCACCATTTTACCTGGTTAAACAGTTGACATAGAAAATATATTTTATGAATAATTGCTTAGCTATGTCTATCATGTACACAACAACCTAATTAATCTGTTTTCCTTACAACAGTAATAATTACTGAATCAGTAACCATTATAGTGTTTTTATGACCACTTCAATAATTCTCATCTAGTTTCATTCTCATTTTGAATGTGGAATGTCGGTTCAAACGTTATGAAAACGTTTGTGTGCACTTCCTGTCCACTGTCGGATTCGACTCTTTTGATCTTTGTGGGAAGGATAGCCAGCATTTGGTTGCGTTTTGCTATTAGATACGTTTGCTCCTTATTATATCAGTTCTGATGTTACATATACTTTTTCCAGCATGCTTTACGACTGACATACAATCAAAGCACTCTGCAAGATTTCGTCCACAGTTATAAAGTTTTTATGTGTCCTGAGTTCTAACGACAGGTATCCCTCAGCTTTCGCTCTGTCTGTAATGTGTTCTTATCTAAGTTTGTAATGCACTTATAATTGATTTATAAGTATATCACAAACTTATAACACCTTATAACTGATTCCAAACTGTCGGATGTTTCCTTCGTACGTAGGTTTCATACAAAACCAATTATATGAAACGGTCTAAAGCAGGCCTGGCCAACTCGAATAACATTGCGGGCCACTTTTTTCACAGAAAGTTTTTTTGAGGGCCGTTTGTATACTGACAGAATTGAAAGCGTTTTGCTTTCTCATGCTAATATTACAATAATAAATGAGTGATCGTTGATTCAACATGAAATATTATCGTTACAAAAACAGTAATATCTTTCTTTTTTACTTTTCATTACGATCTTTAATTTCTAATAAAATTTTTAAAATGTTTGTTTAATTAAATCCATTTCAAGAAAGTATCAAGCGGGCCGCAAGATAAAAGTCTGCGAGCCGCGGGCCTCAGGTTGGCCAGTCCTGGTCTAAAGTAAATATAGACTGCTTTTGTTATTGGGAAAATTAAATAGCCGCCCGTTTAATTTTAAATCCGCCTTCTCATTATGATGCTTGATGAGTAATCGACGATCGAACGTTGTAGCGATGGACAAAACATCTTAATTATGTAAAGTAACATTAATTTACATTCAGATCCCACAGAAGGTGAACTTTGCCTTTTAAAATCAATAAAATAAATATTAGCGAAGCACTGTGACCGATTTGTTCGAGTGTAGTCTTCCCACAAGATGTGGCTTTGTATCTAAGTTAGAAACCACTATTAAAATGGGCTCGATGGATAACAGAAACGGTAAAGATTTGAGCACAAGAATGCGGTATGTCGGTTCAAATTTCATACCCAACCGGAAACTATTTGGGGTGTCATCTCTTTGGAAAACGATGAATTAAGTTGTTTAATTAACCTCAGAACCATATTCTGGCCAATAAAACCAACAATCCCCTTCCTCAAATGTTTCTGATTTAGGGGTCATAAATTTGATTATGGATGCAAAGGAAACACATAGCACAAAAATATCATCACCCACGTTTTATTCGCGTCATTCACTCGCCCACCAGTTCCCATGGCTCATCCACTTTCACATCAGTTGTTCACTCATAAAGGGAACCTGTTTAGGACCACTTCCCATCTCAGTTGTATCATCATCACACTAGATAACTTAATATTTAGTTTAGCTACTCTCGGTTTGGAATTCAGTCCAACTGGAGATGACATTGTCTTTTATTTGCCTGGTACCAATGGAATAAGCACCGATAATATAACTGGCTTTGACTACATGACTGTATAATATGATTGGCTTTATGTCAGCTCAAAGTAAATCAATATTTACGGGAGACAAAACCCGCGCAACCGGATAAAACGTAACCGGAGCGGAAGTGACGATAGCAAGTCGTTAACGGGTTGTTACCAATAGCTCCAAGGTGTGGTGGGAGTTAACACACACACATATATATATATACTCACACAGTCACACGCAATTATATACACTATACACAGCTATAAACACACACACATATGTAATGATATCTAGAGCTATTTCTATCACACACTTATAAATTATATAAATATATATACGAATAAAACAGGGAAGAGGAAAAAAGAGTAAGACAGAGAGAGAGAGAAAATGAGAGGGGGAGAGAGAGAGAGAGAGCGAAAAAGAGAGCGAACAAGAGAGAGAGAGAGCGAGCCGCGGCAGCAGGGGGGGCAGTGGTAGAAACAAGAGCGGCAGCTGTGATGACGAAATATCATCCGATGGTAAAGACGTGTGTTGATTGGCTGACGTCTCGTGGCGTTAGTTGAAGCTTCACTGAACAACAAAGATGGCAGACTCGCAGAGGTGGTTATACATCTCTTCGGATTCTTTGCCCGATTTAGGGCCGGACCTTACTACATCGTCCGATCTCGACAATGTCTTGCTAAATGGTCTTGATGGTAAGTCCTTGTAGTATTGTTGTCCGTCATTGACATTACGGTACCGTTGTGATTGCTCCTTCTTGCGTTTCACACACGCACATAAACACACACCACACCACACCACACCACATCACTCAGTAACACACGGTGGTTACAATATCGGGGATCAATCTGCCATTCGACATTTCGATAACCTTATGTAGTGTTTTGTGTATTCCGATTGTAAATGTAACAACCTGTGCTTGTTTTGATTATATCGATGAGTGTACTAATGCTTAATAAACTGTTCTCCGCATACTATATAGTAGACTGACATGTTTAGTGTTGATAAACACGTATATCTTTTTTTTGATAGATACATCCAAGTAAACATTAACACACCCACCCACATACCCACTA
>JAOPJW010000001.1:110532665-110543278 GCA_027122535.1 Octopus maya | reverse complement strand
ATTAAGGTAAGATCTTCTTTCCAGTACATCAACAAAAGTAAAGCCACTAATTTGGCTAACCACCTATGGCCTCTGAAGACCAACTCCATGCAATATACAATCAAGTGGAAAATCAGAGAAAAATTCATGCCATATGTTAATATGGCATGAATATAAGAAATGCAACTTATGCATTACTGAAAGGTTGCATATCCTTTTTAGATTTTTAGATTTAAGAATTCCACTTCACTGTTGAATTCTAGATCAGAAATTCTCATCAAATGCAAACATATGGACAAATTTCTTTTGGCAAACTGGAAGACACCACCCTCTCTAGATTAAGCAGCTGTATTGCAGACTTTGGACCCCTTTCTGTTGATTCATTCTACAACTAGTTTTATTATGGCTTTATGATCAAAGGTGACTCAACAATTCCCACAACTCCAGAACTGGAACCTCACCACCTGAAGCAACATGTCTGTCTATCTATCTATCTATCTTTCTATCTGTATGTATGTATGTATGTATATGTGTATGTGTGTATGCATACATATAATTGGCTTCTCCCTTGCTTTCCATAGAGAGCGATCTAATAGTCTGATCAGGTGAATTATTCACTCACTGACTATAAGTGTAACCGTCTGAGTATTCCACAGACATTAGTATTGCCTACTTATTTTATTCCCAAGGTTTAGGTCGAATTGAAGCTAAAGTAGAAGACATTTGCCCAAGGTGACATGCTGTTGGATCGAAGCTAGACAACTGACAACATATTTTCTCTGTAAAATTAAATTAGAAATAAATGCACCTGATTCATATATCATAACGATAAATAAAATGCATGACGAAATTCACAAGGTATGGCACCAACGAAAATATTTATAATAGTTTTCAAGTTGGGTTTATGGCTATAGTTTATTTATGACCATCAATACCAGACTTCTGACACTGTTGTTGAAGTGCAGCAGGCAGTATCCGCTTTATTATTTCTAATTACTCCCAGTGTTATATTTTTAATTGCTCTTAATTAAAAAATATATTAGCGGCTTAAATACATTAGTTTTCAGTTGTTACCACTCCTATCGAAGTGTACCAAATTTTTACTGTTATTAAAACTTAGCTTCGAACACATGTTGACAATAGAATAAGCCAAAAAATACACAGTAAACGCATAATGAGAGAATTCTTATTATGATATAACAGTTTCTAATTTAAGTACTTGTCCAATAAATTTGGAACGGAGGAGTATTAGTTAATTCCATCGACTTCGGAACTATTTTAACTGGTGTTTATTTAATCGATTTCGGAGGCATTTGAACTCCGAACTTAACGAGCCGGACCAAATGTTCCAGGGCTCTTTTTCGACGCTTTGGAGATTGTGAAGGTTCGCAAATTATTATATAAGAAAAATAATAAAAGCAATATGAAATTACGATTACATATATATATACATATATAATTATGGGCTTAAAATGGTAGTGAAATTTTTTAGGAAGAGTTTCGTTTCGACAATTCTTTAATATCCTTCTTGAGCAGACTCAACAACTGTTACAGAGGGATCTTAGATGTTATTGTTATGAAGAGAAACTCTGTCCTTATCTCCATAGAGCACATGCTACAAAGCTGGACGGGCGCACCTGTGAGTTAGTTACCTCCCTTGTCTCTACCTCTCCACTTACCGTCAACAATGGCTGCTCACCGTCTCTCCTACCCGACTCGCTCCTTTTATCTTCTCATTATCTTTTAATTAACACTCGTCCCATCTCTGCAGCCCTACCATACAACCAACTCCTGGATGTTTACTTTCTCTATAGGAATGGAAATAACAAGCGAAGAACCCGGACAAAGTCCAGAAAAATAGGCGATTCTAACAACATTAGTTTTGAAGAAAAACATCAAAAAACGAGGAAGAAGAAACGTTAACGAAACGATGATGAGAAGAATTAGACAGGAACAATGTGGACTGATTATTGATTTAAAACCTGAACTATTCTATTTGATGTCTGTTTGTTGTTGCTGTTATTGTTTGGAGTTTGGTGGTGGCCGTAAAACCTGGTAGGGTGTTACACTCTCTCATACGGATCAACACTGAATATTTTGAAAAGACTGAGCGAGGAGAATATTTTGGTCTGATCTATTGTTTTCATTACAAACTGTATTGATATTTATCAAAAAGATTCTTTATTTATAAGTCTACACAAGTGGAACATCCAAGCACAACAGAGCAAAGAAGTTAAAAAAAACAAACAGTAACTCTACTTTAATTGTCCAACACCGCCACCACGACGCCATATTGTGTATGTGAAAGCGAGAAGTGAGAGTGTGTGTGTGAGAGTGCATCGGTGTATGCGCGTGTGTGTGTGTGTATGTGTGTGAGAACATGGCTGTGAGTCTATAAATGTGAGACTGTGTGTGTGTGTTTGTTTATGAAACGAAGAGGATGTGAACGAAAACAAACACATCGCCACTTATTACTTCTTCGTTAACAACAAACACAATAGAAAAAAATTACAAACAAACAAAAAAAAAAAACTGTCGCTACAGACCTCAGGTAATGTTTTCTCATTTCTCAATAATTGTTGTCTTTTTCCCCTGACATTCTGTTTTGCTTCTCTCCACCGACATTATTTGATCTTCTGTTTTAAAAAGAAAACGCTACAAACCGACCAATGTAGCGTAATCGCACTAGGAATACTACAATCGACCACTGCGACCTCCAGAATCGAAACACTGATTATCTTCTCCATTTCCACATACCAAATCCATATACATATATATAATACATATATAAACATATAAAATACTCAACAGTGCAATTCTCCCTCCTCCTCCTTCCCATCGTTCTCAGTTGAATTAATATTTACAGGTATGTAACATACGTCCTATCAAAGACTTTATGCCGGGATACCCTGATCTCTTTTTCAAATAACATTTTTCCTCTCATTTTTGAAGACATTTTATCTGTATCATCCCCGTTTTTTTATTCTCTACCAACGTGTTTTATAGTTTATTATATCTCTAAAGTTGTGAGGAGAGATTAATGTGTTTATATGTCAGTTCCGTTCTTATTTCATTCGGATATAACGTGTCTTGAAATCGATCTCACTTAATCACGGACTAAGTCAAATTCACCTATCACTGTCACCACCACCACCACCACGACCACTAGAAGTTGTAGTAGCAGCATTAAATAAATAAATAAACGTCCCGAAATAAGAAACTGACTAAATAACTATAACTAAGAACTGATTAAGTTGCTTCAGCTGACCTTAAACCGGAAGTAAGACCACAATCGAAGATGATGGTTTTATAGTTTCTCACTCGGACACGGAATATCAGCAGTAAATTTACTATTGTTAACGTCCCCGGCCGATCAAAGTTGTTCTAAAGGATTAAGCATTTCTACATTTTTGATATAACCCTAACAAGGATTGAACCTGCAACCTCCAGCGACATTGACATCGGGTTTGTTTTGAATCCCGTTTGTATTTGTAATCAATTCCTACTTTCCTGTTTCTCGTATCTACCTCCAGCTTACACTTATTTTTTTTAAAGATAATTATGGAAACACACCAGGACGAAAATATCATTGATAAAGAGTTTAGTAAAATAGTTTGTACTCTTTAAAATCCTTTACTTTTTAAAATCGTTGCTCAGAAGATTGCTTTAAGGAAGATTTCTCTGAACGGAATTCTTGTCTAAACTCTTAACAAACGTTGAATAAATTTTACACATGTTTTTACCAAACTTTCATACTCCCAAGTAACAGAAATTTGGCTAGAATTATTCTAAAGTTACCTTATTTTTCATTTCTGATTCTGATTTATTTTAATCGAAAAACAAAGCACATACATTAAAAACCCTCTACCGCTCTCCAAACAAATATTGAACTCCAGCCAATCAGTTGTATATATCGATGACATAAGTTTTAACTGTCAAAAAAATCAGTGAAGTGCCAAGTACAACAATACTTTCAACAGAATTTTTCAAAAGCTCAGTGAATGAAAATTGTCTTTATGCCATTAACGAAGAACCAGTTTTTGGGCAATGTCAGCAGTTGCGTTTGTGTTTTAAATGACAATTTCGGGGACCAATTTGATGGAATTACCATAGCAGGAATACTAAAAGATGGTTGTTCAAGATGTAGTGGCATGTAGCAGAAGCGATGTATTGAATCGCATGATGAACGGCGAAATTCCAAGTGTTCCTATTATAACATTGGCAGGAGTAACTAGTCTTACAGACTTACTGCCTGAGCTTCCCCTGCCAACACCTCTATCCCCAGCTATGCACAATAAAAGTCTCCTCTTTAATCCGAAAATTGCTGATGACGCTCGTAAAATACTTGAGACTCACGATGAAACACTAGCTCAGCAGCTTGCTCATGCTCTGAAACAAACTTCTACGGATCACATTGAATTAAAAGACAGCTTAGCAAGTGATGCCATAGAAGGAGATATCCCTGATCTGTTAAAAATGGTTCTTCGACAGAACCCCAGTGTTTTTCATACTAAAACTAACAATGCTACCACCACTACTGCTGGTGTCGGTGGTAACATTACTACAACTACTTCCACTGCCAGTAGTAGTAGTAGTAGTAGTAGTAGCAGTAGTAGTAGTAGTGGCAGTGGATTTGATGTTCGCGGTTTTGACAGTCGGACACCCCATCAGAACCTATCGCAGCAGCAGTCTGCAAACTTCATTCAAACCAGGCAGCAACAGCAGCAGCAGCACTTACTTCACCCACAACCCCCTCATGAACTTATTCAAAGCCAGCAACCACCTCTTCCACAATACCATTCGGGTCATTTTACCATGCCATATCATCTAAATCAGAATAATGTTTCTCCCAGACTGCAACAAATGCAGTCAGATTCATCACCACGATACCCAACAAACTCTCAATATTCATCTCATGCTAATTTTCTTTCACCAAATTTGTATCAACAGCAGCAGCAACAACAACAGTTTCAACATTTTGCTCAAAATCAAAGATTTGATCAGAATACTGTGTCACCCCCTCTGGCTGCAGTGGCTGAACACATCAATTTAGATGTATTATCTCCACCTGAATCTGCAGGGTCTGCTTACTCCTGTAAGAGGCGAACCAGTAGTGCCAAATCTACCTTAGGACCGAAGTGCAGTGACTCTTTTGAGAGCAAGCCTTCCCCTGAGTGTATGAACATTTGTCCGGACATGTCTGGTCGCAGGAAGAGTGGATCAGATAACATGTCTCTGCACCAGTTGCAGTTTGGCCTACCGGGAGATTCTGCCTCTTGTAGTGGAGATTTCCACCAGAGTAGCAGATTACCTGCATCATTCACAGCCACTGCTAGTTCTTCCTGTGTAGAGGCAGATATGGAGCTGTGTAAACGACGAACACGCAACATGTCTTCGGAGAAAACAGATAAAGCAAAGCAGTGTCCCCCCTACCCTATGGTTCTGCAGGAGGATTTTCTGCTGCAGCAGCAGCAACAACAACAAAGGCAAATCAAACCAGAGGATGTCGAAGAGATATCTTTTAGTAAGCAAGTTGACCTTTTAGTTGCTAAAAATTCTAAGCCCATTGTGGTGTTAGAACTTTTAGATGCCAAAACACTTCAGTCTGTTGTCTCTGGAGGAAGAATTAGGACAGATTGTGACACGATGAAAAAAATAAAAAGTACAAAAAGATTGTACTCGAGTGACGAAGAGGAGGAAATGGACGAATCAGCTCGGAAAAAACGTCGGAAGCGACACAAACGTATGAATCAGAGGGCATTAAGTTCCGAGGAGTTATTCGATAGTCCAACATTTAGAAAATTTGCTCAGTCAGTGGAATACGTATTTGACAGTGCGGAGGAGATTGATTTTGGTTCTCTTGATCCAAATGATGATGACACAGAATGTCCACCGGAATCCCTTATTGCAAGACAGGTTCTTGCCGAAATTTGTGGAGAGGCAGCAAAATTGAAAGCCCAGAAAGTAACGAATCAAATTCCCTCCGACAAACTTGTAAAGTTACTTACAATACTTCAGTGGAATGTACGAGATGGTGTGAAGTTGGCGCCAAATATCAGACCTGATGAAGACGAAGATGAAGATGACGAAGAGTCTGTAATGTGGAGAGAAATGATGATGGAGCGAGTGATGAGGAGTATGGATGCATCTCTAGCAGCTCTTTACATAATCACTGCTCCAGAAATGCCAAAGCAGGTGTATTTAGATGATGTTATTGAAAGAATCATTCTATTTGGTAAGTGGCAGCTTCAGAATACAATTTACCCAGAGTTTGATCCTGTATATAAAGTAGATCCTCATGCAAAAGGAGGTTACCAAGGTAACCTGAAATCCAAACGAGCTCGTACCCACTCAGTAAAGCACAAAGCTACAATAACTTTATATAATAAACTCTGTGAGCTCATCAAGGCTCTGAGTGAGCTGTTGCACATTCAAGAACTGACAGACACTGTCATTTTACAAGTGTCTACATTAAGTGTGTCCCCGTTTTTTGTTGAGAACATTAGTGAAATGCAGTTAAATTCAATGAAGTTGGTAACAAATATTTTTTCTAAGTACGACAAACACAGACAACTTATTTTGGAAGATATTTTTGCCTCCTTAGCTCGACTACCATCCACCAAGCGGAACCTCCGCAACTATCGCCTAAACGCTGACGAGTCCATACAAATGGTGACAGCACTTGCCTTGCAGTTGATCCAGTGTGTCATTAAATTGCCTTCACCAAAATCTGTCGAGTCTGAAATTTGTATTGATGAGAAACCTATAATCGATAAAAAATCATTGGAGAAGAAAAAAAGGGAAGCAGACGATGATGTCATTATTGTAACATCATACGAGACAGCCATGAGAACTGGTTATAACTTCCTCTCTGTCTTCCTAAAGAAATGTACTGCCAAAAGCGAAGATGACTATCGGCCCCTTTTTGAGAACTTTGTTCAGGATTTACTATCTACAGTGAACAAGCCAGAATGGCCAGCTTCAGAATTGTTGCTTAGTCTTCTCGGGAGAATTCTTGTACAGCAGTTCAGCAATAAATCTACAGATATGTCATTGAGAGTTGCTTCATTAGAATATTTAGGCATAGTTGCTGCTCGTCTTCGCAGTGATGCCGTCACTAGTCAGACGAACCCCGAAATGATAGAGGAAATTATTTCAAAAATAGACAATGAAGTGACTGAAGAGAACGACTTTAAGAAGGAAGGCAGTAAAGAAAGTATTGATGAAATAAAACAGACACAAAGTTTACAAAAGGCCATGTTGTATTATTTGGCCGAGAATGGACAAAGTGACCCAGCATTGTTGTTTGCAAGACAGTTTTACATCGCCCAGTGGTATCGGGATCTCACTGTTGAAGCAGAGAAACTACAAAAGAAAGTTTCACAACTGAAAGAAGAAGATGAAGATGAAAGGGCTGAAGAAGTGAACCAAACCTTAGAGATTGCAGAGAAAGGGAAAACCTTTCTAATGACAATCATTGAAATCCCCAACAAGCCAGCAAACAACATGAGACAGTTACAGTGTAGATTAGATGCTGAAGATTCATGCCTTGTAGCACGCTACCTCAGCTCTAAGAGACCGTTTGCTCAGAGTTTTGATATATACCTGACTCAAATTTTGCGTGTGCTCAGTGAAACAGCCGTGGCAGTACGAACAAAGGCTATGAAATGTTTAACAGCGGTTGTAGAAGCTGACCCTGGAATTCTGGCGCGTGATGATATGCAGCGTGGAGTACACGGGAGATTTCTAGATCAGTCGACATCTGTCCGAGAAGCGGCTGTAGAACTTGTTGGGAAGTTCATACTGATCAAGCCGGAATTGATCCCTAAATATTACGACATGTTATGTGATCGAATTCTCGATACAGGTATCAGTGTACGAAAAAGGGTGATAAAGATTTTCAAAGACATTTGCCTCGGACAACCCGATTTTAACAAAATACCTGAGATGTGTGTGAAAATGATCCGCAGAGTAAACGATGAAGAAGGCATTAAAAAGCTAGTCAACGAGGTTTTCCAAATGATGTGGTTTTGTCCTTTACGAGAGAAAGACTCTCCCAGACTTTTGAGACGTGTTGTGAATATTACAGAAGTTGTTGCTGCCTGTAAAGACAGTGGTCTGGAGTTCTTTGAACATTTGCTGGAAAATTTGTTAAAGAAAGATGATGATGGTCACTATAATAAGAGTGCTTTGTTGGCTTCTCAGCAAATTGTTAACTGCCTTGTTGAAAACGTCATGAGTTTGGAAGAAAAGTCAGTGGATGGCGATAATACCTCTCATCCACAGCGTTTGATAGCATGTTTGACCACACTACACCTCTTCAGCAAGATTAAACCTGATCTCATGGTTCAACATGCAATAACTCTTCAGCCGTATTTAAATATCAGATGCAACACACAAGGTGACGTTATGGTGCTGCATTTCGTTGCACGTATTCTTGAGATGGTGGTGCCTCTTATGGACCATCCGAGTGAAACGTTTTTGGCACAACTTGAGGAAGACATGATGAAGTTGATTCTAAAACATGGGATGATGGTTTTACAGAGCTGTGTCAGTTGCCTTGGTGCCGTTGTTAACAATGTCAGTCATAATTATCGACTTGTTAAAGATTGTTTCCAGAAATTCTTTGGAGTTCTTTCCAAGTTGATGGCTGACCACAAAGAAAATTCTAACAATCCAACCCTTCAAAAGAGAAGACCTACATTGCTGCGGTCACTTTTCACTGTTGGCCTTTTGTGCCGTCATTTTGATTTTGATTCCAAGGAGATGGGAGAGACGAAAGCAAAAGTTCCGATAAAGGACCGAGTATTTGATGTCCTGTACTATTTTATTGAGCACGAGGACGAGGAAGTGCGTGTAAAAGCTTTGACTGGGCTTGGCTTCATGTGTGTCCGTCATTATGAATATATGCTTGGAAAAACACTGAAAGGACTCTATTATTATCTCTTTACGAACAGTGAAGCAGCTGTGAAGCTGAAGATCCAAGCATTGCGAAATCTGCACAGCTATCTGGTTGAAGAAGAAACCAAGATGATCATAGCTGATGCCGAATGGAGGAAACAATGTAAAGCAGAAGATCTACGAGACATGGGAGATTTACAATCAGGAATGGCGAGCACCATCATACAGGTGTACCTGAAACAAGTGCTTGAATCTTTCATTTGTGCCAATTTCCAGGTACGACAGTCTGCTCTTGATATTATTCAGCTTGTTCTTCGCCAGGGTCTCATTCACCCTGTACAGTGTGTTCCCTATTTAATAACAATGGGAACAGAATTAGATCCAAGTGTGAGAGTGAGATCAGATCAACAACTTCAAGATATTGATAAGAAGTATCCTGGGTTCATTCATATGAAGGCTCTACAAGGTGTAAAGATGTCATATAAATTCCAAAGTATCATTCAAGATCCTTCAGAGCCAGTTCGAGGCCTTAGGACCCAGGATGCTGTCCATCTTAGTTTAAATGCATTCCTTTATACAGTTCTTCGAGCTAACCGAACCTATCGAAGAGCATTACTCACTTCTCTTTTGAACCTGTTTGATGATTCGGCACGTGCATCACTTGAAGAACTCCTGTATATAGCTGATAACCTTGCCTTTTTCGCTTACCAATCTCAAGACGAACCATTATTTATCATTCATCAAATAGACATCATTGTCTCAGTGTCTGGCTCTAACCTGCTACAGTCTTTCAAAGAATGTCTTCTACCAAGGAAGGAGATTGACAGAAAGAAAGGGGAAACATTTGATGATGAGGATGATGAAGAAATTGAAAGCATCATGGAAAGATTACCTGAGAACGTGATGCCGCTGCAGGAGATTTGCCGCATCTCTCAAGGATGTGTACTGCTCCTTGTCCTGAAACAGCATCTCAAAGAGTTATATGGTTTCACCGACACGAAAGTCCATCGTTATTCACCAGCAGAAGCAGCTAAAGTTTATGATAAGCCTTTGGCAAGGAAATATGCTATAGATTTTCAACCAAGCTCAACTATTGAGTTACTAAAGAAAAAGCCATCTGATGTTATCAGTGAGGAAGAGAAACGAAAATTGGTTGAAGAATTCCTTGACTTCAAACATCTAATGTTGAGCATTGACCCTCCAGATGATGACGACTCAGATGACAATACCAAAACCAGTCCACAAGTGAAGAACTCGGTACCTGAAGGAGCTGAGAATCATCTTGAGTCTAAAGAAGTCACTGAAGTGCAAGTCTCTGACAAAGTTTCTGATGGCTCCGACGGGATCAAACCTCGGAGCCAGCAACAACCCTCATTTCATCACAC
The DNA here is from genome assembly GCA_027122535.1 of Octopus maya. Classification (NCBI taxonomy): domain Eukaryota; kingdom Metazoa; phylum Mollusca; class Cephalopoda; order Octopoda; family Octopodidae; genus Octopus; species Octopus maya. The sequence continues at coordinate 110,533,013 of JAOPJW010000001.1, read as the reverse complement.
TCCTCGCAACCAGCATTACGCTTCTTTACTTGAAAGGAAAAAGAAAATCAAACCCTCTCCCAAGTTAACTCCGAAACCTGTTAAGAAGAAGATGCGTAAGAAACGCCGTCGTCTGAGTGATAGCGAAGATGATGGCGACAGCGATGAAGATCCTGATTTCATTGCTTGATTCATTGTTGTTCATTACTAGAAATGCAAATCACTAAAATAGTTGAGATCAAGAGCAGCAGCAAAAGTGGTTTGGTTTAGGGTTATGAGTTGGAATTGTCTGTTGGGAGGGGGTCATGGGGGTCGGGGTATACATTTCTGGACTGGTCAATTTTCTTTCATTGGAGGCTAAAAATACCA
>JAOPJW010000001.1:109160663-109170821 GCA_027122535.1 Octopus maya | reverse complement strand
CCACTATATACGTACATAAATATATACATGATACGTACATAATACATAGATACGTACACACACTTACATACATACAATGTGAACCGCATTAGTCACAAGTGAAATGCTAAAAGCAGTAAAGAAATAAAAGATTGTATATAGCTATGAAATCCAAGATTTTGCCTTTCATTATTCTTTCCCTTATATTCGTTAATTCTTTTATCGGTAACCGATAATGTTTGATGTACTTGTTAATATAGGACCAAAGAAAGAATGATAGGTTGTGCTGATATAACTAAAACGTCAAAATCGTAAAATAGATTGAAATTATGGTCCTTCCTCCGTAAACTGCCGTATATTATCTTAAGATTCTGTTTCATCTTATAACTGTCAGTTATGAACCGATGTGAACTCATTATCTTTGGAATCTGCGATGCCATTGCAAGACCCAGGAACGGACAGAGAGACACATCTCGAGAAAATGCATTTAAGTCGATTCGATTTTCCAGAGAAATTACTGCCGGGGGTGATGGTGAGGCTAGAAATATGGACGCCTTATTATATGTTATCTGATATTGAATCAGTTCTTTCTATAGAATTCAATAATTTAGCCACAAAGTCAGGTAAAAGAAGCGGTCATAACACTCATTTTGTATTGCAAACTCGATGCCTTCCGACGTATTAAACTTCAAATAATCTTAGTCTTTCTATCTTAATCCGATGATCAATTTCTTCCATGTAAGACACCATTAAAGTTTTGAAACCTTCCGCTCGGCCTTTGTTAACTGTATACAGCAATTGTATTCCGAGATCGATCGCTTCTCGATAAGGGATTGCAATTCATATCGATTTATTGCGAAACAAAGGCAAAGTAATAAACGGTAGTGAATCTGCCGTCTACTTGTGTTTGACACAGCAGTTGTCAAATGACTAAACAACGCTATCATGGATGAAGAGTTTGACGTTTTTATCGTTCGCTTCGATATTTTACGGATGCAATATCGTTGACCCTATCACTGAACATGTAATCTCAATAGCGTTTCTTTCGCTCCAATTTGAAGTGAGATGTAACATTTGTCATTATACTTATCTCTCTTCCAGTGAGCGGATCTAGAAAACACTGTTTTACTTAGTGCTCATGGTAAATCACACGCCGACAATTACAAAGGGAAATGATGTCCAGCTACATAATATTCTCAGTTTGAAATGCTAGCATGTGTCGCCCCTGTTTTTCCTAGCTTTCATCACAACTCAATATCTTTCACAGACAAATATAAATTTCCTCGTTTTGGCTTACAAAATACTTGTGAAATAAACATTACAAATTTCCAATAAAACGTTGTGAAGTTAACAGTGACAGTAATGCTGATATGAAAGAAACATATTACAGGGTTGTGTAATGTTATTAAAGCTCCGAATTCGAAACACATTGTGGTTACATTTGTATTCTGTGCTTTGTCTCGGAACCGATAAGATAATTTATACCACGATATATGGATTTATTTTTTTTTAGTAGTAGTAATTCTGCATACATCTACTGATGTCATATATGGAAACATTATCCGCGTGTACCCTGGGGGTTACTGAAGGGTTTGGGACTAACAACATATACTTGTTAGTTCCAAAGGTCATTCAATGTAGGTCGATCAAGCTTAGACCAGTGTCCAAGTGGCATTCTGCTGACACTACCAATCAGCACTTTTCAATCTGAGTCATCTAAATGCTGTCTCAGCAACCACAACATAATTCTTGATGGTTTTTTGTCTGCGCATTCCAACAATTCCCACGGTATTGCCATGCTCCTAAAGAACAATTTCCAAATAAACTACAACATTTAAGTAAAATCATTTGAATCTAAACAAATTAGAAATTATCGAAGATATCCAATGATGATATAGTTTCGATTGTGAGGAGAGCTGCTGGCATTACGTAACTATGTCGACGACTTTGCAGTCACATTTGTACTTTGTAAGTAATACAATAAAATAATAGATTCCTTTATTACCCTCATTATGAAGCAAGACTATTTCATGTAACACTAACAGAAATAAGGCAGCACGAATCAATAGATTGGCAGTGCTTAGTTCGAAAATGTTACGATCTTAATTCAGAATTCAAATTTTTTACTTCATTGAATTCACCAAGTAACTACCAGTTAAATAGTAAGTCGTGTCTGTTGAGTATACGCCTCACATTAAAACGTGTAGAGGTACATCGCAGTAATGACACAATATCAACTATTTTAGGAAGGAAGCAGTGAAGGATAAAAGGTAAGTAGTAGCAATTCGAGACAACAAAATTATTATAATTCTTGTTTGATGTCAGCTCAATATACGTTCGTCTGAAATAATAGGAAAAAAAAAATAATGAATTACACAAACTTCCATGTTCCCTCCAATATTATGTTGAACTATTTTGATTAGTGAAAAGATGCCGATATTTGCGATTTCATAAAAAAAAAAATAATAAATAAAAGTCTTTCATTTAAATTCTGTTGTCAGACTATCAATTTTTCATTCAAATCTCGTCTAACCATCTCTAAAAGAAATCAAAAATCAAACCAAACATTAGCACAAATGAAAATCAATGAAGAGCATTCAATTGGTTCTGACACTTTGAAGGATTCAATGTTTATTAGTTGAACAGCAGTGAAAAAAATATATTAATATGAAGTAAATATTAGTTATTTAATTTATTTTTTATAGATGAAGCTATGGTGTAAAGCTACTCATCTTAAACTCTCTTTGGCAGCAGAACAGTTTTCTAAATATCTATTAGTCTGTCTATTTTTATAAGTCATAGGGACAAGCATTACCATTTTTCTGCAACATTTCACAATAGATAAGAATATATTTAAATATTCTCTTCTATATATTATGTAAACATGAATATTATAGTATCTAATAAAACAGATACAACGCCTGATTGAACTACCAAACTGAAGTAAGTAGGTGAGTGAGTTGTGAGGATATAAATGATGTATCATTTGAAGAAGGATTTTCAAAAGTGCACAATACTTGTTACGTATGATAAAGAGAGACATATAAATATTATAAATTGAAAGATAGAATTAATAAACTTTTCTACTCTAGGCACAAGGATTGGAATATTGGGGAGGGTTCCAGTCGATTAGATCGACCCCAGTATGCAATTGTACTTAATTTAACGACCCCGAAAGGATGAAAGGGAAAGTCGACCTCGACGGAATTGGAACTCAGAATGTAAAGACAGACGAAATACTGCTAAGCATTTCGCCCGGCATGCTAACATTTCTGCTAGCTCGCTGCCTTATGCGATAGAATTAATATAGACTTCAGGCAAAGAATGATGTATGGTTAAAAATATAACTTAAAGCAATGAATAGATATTCGATTTATTTCGATCGAAAAGTAATAATATAGTTTGGAAATCACCATTAATTATTAGATGATGGCAAAAAGGGCAGCTGAATAAGAAATGAATAAATATAAAGAAATACATACAAATAAAAGAGAAAATAAAATAACAAACAAAATGCTGAAACTTTGAATTTCGTATTCCTACAGTTGGACCATTCTCTGTAGTTGTCTTTGACCTTGATTGTATCCCAAAGTGCATTGTACACCTAAGAATAATACAAATAAACACGAGAAGCAGAGAATATGTCACAGTACTGATACTCTGCTGGGCTGATTCTATTAAAACAGTAATCTTTTACTTTCGTAAAACGGAGCTTGCAGAGTGTATAACATAATCTTTCGAACACTACCTCTACGTCAGTTGGTGGTTACATTTTAGACAAACCTGCGCAGTGCTTTTTCTCCCTTCTTATCCTTGAAATACAAAGTTTTATTGGTTTTGCTTTTAGAACGGCATATAATTCGTGGTGGGTATAATGAGGAGTAAAACAGCACCTATGACCATTACACAAGGCGTCTCTGACTTGAGGGAGGTAGGAAGAAAAAATATAATAATAGGGGAGACCTGGCTTCAATACTTGTAAGTGTGTGACCTTTTTTGTTAAAAGTACTCTGGCGCAAAAATGTTGATGCGAAAGTGAGCAGTGCATTAACTCAAGCATTCAAGGAAATCGTGATGGGATTTGATCCTAGAACAGGAAGTGCGGAAATAAATACTTCAAGTTCTGAAGTTTTACACTTGAATCAGTACATGAGGTAATAAAGATGTGTTGTGGCATCAAATGAAGAGAACTGCATATTCCCTGGGATACTATATCAGGGGTGACAAAATATCTCGGTTGGGCAAATTGAAAGATAAAATGAAATAAATATAAATATCTCGGGTGGAAAAATAAAGGATAAAATTAAATAATTTTAAATTGACTTAGTCCTGTGGTATTTCTCCCTCGTTCATGGCTAACATTCTTTTATATATTATTTCTCCCATTCTTCAGATCCTAACTCAACGCACAATCCTGCCATTTAAACTTACCAGAATTCTGGTAGATCCTTCCATTACTTGGTTTCTTGCTGACGACTTCACAGCATTTCTCGTTTTTCAAATTCCACCGCATTTCAATCTGCCTATTCAGTTGATTCCACAAGTTAACTATCTATTATTCTATTAAGTTAGACAAATGTAAATTTATCGCATTTAGTTTGTATTCGTTTACCTCCTACAACAATATCATTCATATATTTCCGAAATTGATTTCTTGTGTTCGAAGATCTTCATCGGTCTAACCTCTGTAATTCTTGCTTGTATTACATTTCATGGACTGTTTATTACTTGGTGTACATCACATCTCTTCATTTCTTATCTTTGTAACGAATAGGTAAACGAACAAGTAGTATTTTGATTCAGAATGTTGTTATTTCTCCAGCGCTAATTATACATATAGCATTAATATATATGGAGTTGTCATTCGAAATCGATGTTAATAGACACAATGTCGGAATCTTCATTTATGTAACTTCTACCTTAATATCTGATTCCTGTGCAGTTCCCGTTACTTCAGCTGTTGTTGTCATTGCGTACGCAATCCGGTTTGTCTCTCGTTTGCAAAGTGCAGCTTTCTAGCTAAGATAAATCATGCTTTTTATGCAATTTTGAATAGTAGTTGTATTAGGTGTTATGCTTTCGTCCTACATTTAAAGTTACGGACTTTATCATAAAAATAAAGGCATATAGCTACATCCGAAATCATGTACACAGTAATAGGTGTGTCGATGAAAGGCAGCGAGCTGGCAAAAACGTTAGCACGCTGGGCGAAATGCTTAGCGGTATTTCGGCAGTCTTTATGTTCTGAGTTCAAATTCAGCCGAGGTCGACTTTGACTTTCATCCTTTCGGGGTCGATAAATTAAGTACCAGTTACACACTGGTACTTAATCCCTTTGTTTGCCCTTGTTTATCCCCTCTATGTTTAGATCCTTCCGGGCAATAAACAAACAAGTAACGTTAGCACGCCGGGCGAAATAGTTAGCGGTATTTCGGCTCTCTTTACATTCTGAGTTCAAATTCCATCGAGGTAGATTTTGTCTTTCATCCATTTAGAGTCGATAAATTAAGTACCAGTTGCGTATTTGGCTCGATCTAATCGACTGGCACCATACCCCAAAATTTCTGGCCTTGTGCCTAAAGTAAAAAAAGAACAGGTGTGTCGATGAGCATCTGGATTAGATTCTGTTGCATAACACTGTGCTTAAATGTCTTGTACTATACTATCCTGTCGGCTCAGGTCTCCTGCGTAAAATTTAGAAAAGAGAAACTGTACCGAGACCGGTTGGAGAAAACACGAATGAACCTTTTTTTGGATCGAATAGTGACTGGTGACGAGAAATGTGTTTTCTATAAAAATGTAAAACACCGAAGTCAGTGGGTAGGAAAAGGAGAAACACCAGCACCCCTGGATAGAGAAGGTTTTCACCGACATAGTGTGTTGCTATCTGTTAGGTGGGATATAAAAGTTTTAGTAAACTTTGAACTTTTAAATCCAAACCAAAGGATGACGAAAGAGATCATTTGCAAGCAGCTTGAGCGGTTTAAGTCAGCGCTAGAAGAAAAACGGCCATCTTTCGTTTAAAGACGAAAGATGTTATTCCATTAGGATAATGCTCAGCCACATACAGTGAGGACGATATTCCAAAGGCTGGAGCAGTTTGAATGGGAAACGATGTCCCAACCACCATATTCGCCGGATATTTCCCCATCTGATTATCATTTATTCCGCAGTCTTCAAAATCATTTGGATGGAAAAACATATGAACTCTGCAGACGAGGTCAGAACAATACTGGAGTAATATTTTTCGTCACGGACAAGTGAATTTTAGAAGAGGGGCCTTACAAATCTACCAGATAGATGGAAGAGCATTGTAGAAAATGAAGGAGTGTATATTTTAGATTAAAAAAGAACTTTGTTTATCTTAATTTTGAAAAATATTTAAAAACTGCATAATTTGTGGGATGATCCAGTACAATAGATTATTATCAGAATTATTTTGAGCAGTAAAAACGTTACAGTTATAAGAAAGTTGCAAATTACCAAATTTATTTAGATGCTCGTTCGTGATGCTTAACAAAAGGTCAGCCTCGATATAACAAGTCTTATGATCAAAGCATGTCTATTCTATTTTTGGAACTGTGGTTGACTAGCAGCTGTCTTGACCTGAGACAGTGTGTTGAAACGGACGCAAATAAATAGTGGAAAACCCAGTGATGCGAAGAATACTTTTGAAACTACAAGAAATAACTGGAAAATAAATTAAAAGTTTTGTGTTTTAATATGGTTAGAATCGTACTTATAGTCTGAAATTTCCTAAATTACTTTTACTGTGGATATAATGTATCCCGAACTACATTATTTAATATCTTCTCCATTTGTATGGCAGCTGATATGATTTAAGGGCGATTTAATATTTATTTCTAATATTTTGCGTAACCTTATAGTTGCATTCGTATTGTACTGATTCTATTTAAGTTTTTAAAGAATGAGACTTAGTATAGTGGATGATTTCTAAGGAAATTCGTAACAATTGAATGCTGAAAAGTATTTAAAAGAATCGAATGCGGGTTTGAAGAGAAGAAAATTTTGCACAGTTGTATAGGTCGAAGTTAAAGATAGACCGTTGCTGAGGAACTCTCATGTTGAAGTTAAACAGTAAAATACCTGTTAAATATAAAAGAAAAATAGAGAAATTTTATCTCCTGGTATACTTTGGGAAATGATAAATGCAGCTGTTTCATTTGAAAACTGATAAAACGGACGAGTAAGAATTCTATGCCTTTGCGAAAGGAATTGACCGCCTGTCTGACCTTCTAATTTACGTCTATCAACGTAATGATGTAAGATCATTAGAGGTCGTTTCTGAATAGCCAATAAATGAATAACGTTTGAATCTAAACCCAGTCGTCTCACAATAACGGCTATGAATAAGAATAGACGAGGCCAATACGTCTGATTTACACATTCTCAGAGCTGTTTTAAAATTCACAGCCAAATAAGAAGGTTACAATTAAAAAATGTTCTAAAGCTGAAAAGAAAAAGTATATGAATATATCATTCTTTAATAAGTAAACAGTATTTACACAATCCCTACTGTCATAGTAATGCATCAAGTCTCATGCTCCGCGTAGTCTATCGCACTATAGCGCTGACTATACATATACATGGCACAGACATGTTTATACAGAGATTGCCTCATAAAAAAGTATCCAAACTATGAATTTTAAATTGGAATGATACATATTTCATTGAAATAAAAACAAACTAAAGCTGGAAATTTAAGTAAAATACAGTAAAATGAACTCAAAACATAGATATAATCAAATGCTGTAGGAAATACCGTTAGATAAGCTTTTCAGAAACTTTACTGAAATATTCAGAAATAAATTTCCATATTTCAAGAGGTAACATCGGTATAATTGCATGACTATTAATTTTCATCTTGTATTCTCTGAGTTCAAATCTTTAGAATGTTGGTGATGTTCTCCATGGATTTATAGCTAAAATATGTCGATTTAGTTCTATCTATCCCACTATTTAAATATTTCTTCTTTTCTCGGATCTAATTTGACAAAGTTTATCTTACATCTTACAATATAATAACTGAGGTATAAAAAAAAATGACATTAAACCCACCCTTTTAGCTTCAAATTGCAAAATCATTTGTTTCTCTGTTCTTGATTTCGTTCTATTTTTGTAGCCATCAATTGGTGTAGAAAGATTATTATTATGTCTTAATAAAAATAAATGCATGCTAGTTAGGGAAATATCAAATAATTTACTAATGAATTGCTGATATCTGAACCACAATAAATTTGTGTTAATCAACTGGAAGACTATTATTATCATTTCATTCACATCTAAGAGAAAATTAACAATTATAGACTACCTGGGCATGACTTCACGTAATCAAAGTTGTGGAAAAAGTATCTTAGATGAAACCATGCAAACGCTTGCCTGTTGGCCAACTCTGGATATATCAGAATTATAAGGCTATATTATGTTGAATTGTACTAACAAAGGATTTTACACACATATATGCACACACACACACACACACACATATATATATATACACGCGCACACACAAAGACACACATACACATATATACACACACACACATATATATACATACATACATATATGTATATTTATTTATATGTATGTTTGTATGCATATATATATATATATAGAGAGAGAGAGAGAGTGATGGTGTGGAGGCGCAATGGCCCAGTGGTTAGGGCAGTGGACACGCAGTCGTAGGATCGCGGTTTCGATTCCCAGACAGGGTGTTGTGAGTGTTTATTGAGCGAAAACACTTAAACTTCCACGAGGCTCAGGCAGGGAATGGTGGCGAACCCTGCTGTACTCTTTCACCACAATTTTCTCTCACTCTTCCTGTTACTGTTGTACCTGTAATTCAAAGGGCCAATTTTGTCACACTCTGTGTCACGCTGAATCTCCCCGAGAACTACGTTAAGAGTACACGTGTCTGTGGAATGCTCAACCACTTGCACGTTAATTTCACGAGCAGGCTGTTCCGTTGATCGGATCAACTGGAACCCTCGACGTCGTAAGCGACGGAGTGCCAACAACAAACAATATAGTAACGCTGATGTTGTCCATTTAGAAAAAAAAAAAAACACTATCTAGGAACTGTTGGCTGATTATTCCGTTTAGCCGTGATGTGTAACAATGAATAAAGTAAGAATGCAGCACTAAGAACTTCTTCGGAAATTCGACCTCAATTCCACATTGAAATTCCTTGCACTATGCTTATAATTCCAACATCTTATGTAAACCATTCCAAATGCTAAGCAACTTGATGTGTCGTTAAATATAAGAAACAATGAAAAAGAATTGCTATTTCATCTTATCTCAATAAAAATAACACTCCAGTTGACATGATCCATATTATGACATGCATCACAGGGTAAAAAAAATAACTCTACACTACATTATAGATATAATCAATTATATACAACACTGTAATTTACTATTGTTCGTATTAGCGGTTTTCAACAGAAAATGATGCAAAAACGTCTCTATCACGTCGTATTATGTTATACGGTTAATCATGATACTATAAAACAGTATGACATCCTTCAGATCAAGTGTTTTTATCTCCACATGCAAATTATAGTCGTTGAATATTATCTTTCATGAAATTCCTACGTGTTCTTTAATGCTTTAATCCGGGAGGTTGAAGAAAAATGTCATTAATTAATTATATGGTTAGGTAACCTACATTTAAGGAAAATGGATACAGAGACGATGTCAGGTTGACAGAAACATATACAGTTAAGAACGACACATGGACCTTATATTTAAATATAGGAGTATACATTTATAAAGGCTGCTATTATGATATAGAACCACGTATCGCTTATTTTGATTCTTATGAGATTATACACTCACTATGCTAAAAGGTAAATGCACTTGCGTATTTGTTACTGTCTTTCAGTTTATTTGTTTATAACTGCGCATACATGTACGTATATATATATATATATATGCAAACACACACACACAAACTTGAAAATGACTGAAATAGTTTGATGTTGTTAAACATATCTATCTATCTGTCTGTCTGTCTATCTAGACGAGATCACCAGTAGAGTGATCAAACTCAGCCAAACATGGGCCGAGAGAAAGTTGTCTCTAAAAGGCCGGGCGGAGGTGGCTAATGTGTATATCGCATCAGTCATCGATTACCGCCTGACCGTCGTACCTTG
>JAOPJW010000001.1:107338358-107350244 GCA_027122535.1 Octopus maya | reverse complement strand
GTTGTTCATGGCGTCTAATCATGAACAAATATATTTTTTCTTGGCGTCTTTTGATGGTGAATTAAATTTAAGTCTCTGTGTTGTTCCAACGACAATCAGCAATATAATATGTATAGATTAGTGTCGTATAGAAACCTTCACTAAAGCTGTATATGCTTCACAATATCCACTGCTTAACTAAGATAGACATACACTAACTCTACGCAGCCAATAGACATAAATTGGTGGGAGATAGTAACACAATTCAACCATCCAGCCAGAAATTATACATTTTATCATTTCTCTTTATTTTCTAATCCATAATGCGAGAGAGAGAGAGAGAGAGAGAGAGAGAGAGTGTGTGTGTGTATAAAGGCACAAACAATAGAATAAAGTGGTTGCTAACAATGTTGAATTTCCAATTCCTTTGTTGTACTGAGTCTCAACAAATTATCATTGGATATTTGCCTCGTTCACAGAAAAATATTGGAGATTAACTTCACTTGTTTCATGGATGATTGGTTGTTCCTCATAGGTTAACTTGTATCTCATTGGCCAGCCTACAAAGAATGTGAACATCAAATGATATTTAAGTAAATCACATATAAATCGTGCTTACATTTGAGTTAAGTGTCTGCTCTTATTCTATTTCATTTTTAATCTTCGTTTGCAGAATATCTCCATGAGGGCTGTCCTTGTTCTCACTCATCTTACCAATATGTGTGCATATTTATGTAATTTTTATTCGGATGGGATTGTGAATTTAGGCATAAATTTTAATATGTATTATAAGACTTTCAAGAATCCCGTACCGAATATTATTTCGAAGTAACTAAATTACATCTAAAACTGAAAATTGCTTCGACTTAGTTAGTGAACATAAAAATTTTGAAATATAGTGTAAAATTCCACCGGTATTTCAATCAGAGCGCACATTGCCCTGAAACATAGAACCTATTATTTCATTTACGTTAGTATTGTTTATATCCGAGCCTCATATTTAATAGTTATCTTATCTGTAAATATCATAACTGGCCTTTTGCATAATATAATTCGTTGTGACAGCGCAGTTGGTTGTGAGTTAGTGTTATTTACAATCGAGTTGGTTAAAACATAATTAAACCCTAATTCAATGTGAAACGTTAATAATTTATGACACATAACATTTTGCCTTGGATAGATAAACATAGAGGGAACAAACAAGGGCAGACAAAGCGATTAAGACGATTACCTCGATCCTAGTGCGTAACTGGTACTTATTTAATTGACCCCGAAGGATGAAGGGCAAAGTAGACCTCGGCAGAATTTTAACTCAGAACGTAACGGCTGATGAAATACCGCTAATCATAACGAATCTGCCAGCTCACCACCTTGATAATCATATTGAGATTTTCTTTTATCTAATCATCGTAACACAGCTTTAGTTCCAATGCACAGTTCATTTATCTACACCAATGAGCCGAGCTTATTTCCGCCTGCACAGGAGGTATTAAAAGCAATAACAACGAAGAAGGAGTTTAAATGGAAACGATGTTTATTTTGAGATTAATAACTACAGCGCATTTCCTTATCTACCGAAACACATTTTTTTTTCCCCAGGCTGAATGTAAATGCTTGATATTTTTCATGAGAAATCTGAAGTTCCTGGTATCAGAAATAAGGTTTCGACAAGTTAATTTCGTGTCTTCGATTATATTAGTGGTAGAGGATGATTTCATTCTTCTGACACACATCGATCTGTCATGATTCTCACACTGAAACCATTTCCATAATATAAACACAACAAATATTTTTCCTATAATGCAGCGTCATTTAAATAAAGAAAAATGATTTGCGAACCTTTATTTAAACTGTCCAAAACAATAACAAAAGTAATATTTAAAATCAAACAATGTAAATCAAATAAAATATAATTAAATATTACAAAAAATGACGAATTATTAAATATTTAGAGCAATAACAATTTTCTTTTCAATGACAACTGAATGGAGATGTCATCAGTAGAAAATGTTTCAATTAAGGAAAAAAAAAACGGTTGCAATACATAAACATCCAATTAAACAAATCTTTTGACAAGAAAAATATTGCCAATTTTCTCTTTTTATATATTTTTTTCACGGAAAACTTTGCAAAAACAATCAAACATGATACAATTGAAACGTTGAAATTTTCACGAGAAAATCAATCTAGCACTCACACCTATGCAGTTCTGTCTATTGTTTATCGATTATATTCGTTTTTATTAAAGCAATGTAGGCCCAATGGGTCATCGGATTTAGTTGTGCCCTATTTCAGTTAAAGTATGTTACTTAATTTCAGGCCTTTTTTGCAGTACAGCAAATATTTTTTTTAGTAATAAAAACAAAAAAAAATATAGCATTCATTAAATAATATATTCGTCATGGTAAGGGAGTTTCTTGAAGCATTCGAATCAAGTATTAATATCACCCTACTAAATAAAATGTCTTGGCATTTATGTGTGAAGTATTGAGAAGCAAAGACAGCTGCAATCCACATCCGTTCTGCGACCACAACTTTAGATTCGTTTGTAGATATTTCATATCACTGAAATCAGTTAACTATCAAACTTTATAAAACGAACTTTATACTTTCTAAACCCCTTTCTCCGATAAATTTGATGACTTGTGGTTTTATAAAGAAATGATTAATGATGTAGCGAGCGAAGAAATATCAGAGAACAAAAGGTCAGTTCTCACTATATAGCATCCGTACGCTTTCCATTCACGTTTGAGCTGTTTCATTACACTCGTAACACTAACATCCTTAAGAAAAGCAAGAACATCAAAGAACCTCATTTATCGTTTGGGAAACATATTCGTATATATTTGAAATTCTGAATGAAAAAAAAGAACCAATAATATGTGGCGAATGTCATACGTTGATAGAATTTTCACATTCGGATGTGCTGTTGACAAAGGCTGACTAACCGACGCACGGCAATCACTGGTTTATAAACACAGTATTTCTTTTATTGATATTAAGTCGAAGTCTTTTATAAAATAGCTAGCTATACACTAAATTCACCCCAACTTACGATCCAAATCTCTCACTTTCTCTTTTCCTGTATCGCACATTCTTTTTCTTTCCCTCTCTGTCTCTCTCCCTTCCCAAGCATATCATTATTGTGTGACAACAACTAAATCTCACTAAATCATGTATCAATAAATCCAACATCTAGCTACAGCTTTCTGGAGTATCACCACTTTAATTCATTCTATTTCTCTTGCTGCTGCAGTCACCAACACCAGATATTTGAACATAAAAATTACGTACTTCGAACCACTTTAGTAAAATAGGATTCTAAATTTGTATATTTCCACATTTTCATAATTAATAAAGCGAAATAGTTATCACCAGTCCTTAATCCGTTAATCACATGAATATTTCTTATTGATGCAATCTTCTTGTAAATATTACAAATTACAATAGAATATATTAAGAATTTTCTAAGATGAGACAATTAGAATAAATGACAATCTTTGGTTGTTAAGATTTTACTGAATATTTTAAAAGGAATCTCTGACACAAATTATTTTATGAATCATATAAATTTCATGGGATTTCAGGTTCACCATGGAATAACCAAATATCATAGCACCTGACTGACATAGACCGACATTTAAGACAGTGTCATATAACTGTGTTTATAGAGAAGCATAACAGTTTTCGTAAGCTATCCTGGCTTAAATTTGGAGTTTTCTTTTTCACTGAAGGTTAAACATTATCGCTTTGCTAGAGATGATTATAGGTAACCTATTTTTATAACATTTGATGATTATACACAGGAAAGGTTCATTAGCAAGGAGATGACGAGTAGAGTAACACTTTCAATAAACTGAGAAGCAATCGGAGAAAGGTATTTTTATGAATGTCTTGGAGGGACACTGGAAAATCTATAGTCGCTATAATTTTTATAGAAAATCTGTAGAAATGACCTTAATACGTGTCTTTCTTTTCTAAAGAATGTGGCGCTTAATTTCGTTTGCTAACTCTCGTGCAATTTACCTTGGACTCTTCTAAAATACGGTTTACAGGAGCACAGTATTGACAGAACTTGGTCATCCATATCGAAAACAACCTGCGATAGATAAAGTGAGAAGCTGGCTAAAATATCATTTCCATTTGCAGACATTTTACGTTACATTTCCATCGACGGATGAAGATAACCTTTGCTAATCATTTCTAATACAGTGTCTGATATCAGTCTGGCATGAACACCTTGTTAATTTTACCTACTAATGCATAAAAATTCATTCTTAACCTACGATAGCTATTGAAAAATTACGCTCAAAATGATCGTCAAATATGCGACAGGACTTTCTAATTTAAACGCGCGCGCATGTGTGTATGTGTGTGTCTGTGTGTAATCATTTATTTCAATCGCCTTCTCTCCGTAGCAAAATAATTGGGAAGCAAAATAATTCGAACTGTTTGCAAATCCACCGACAGATATGTTCAATTCTTTTATTTTCCTCTTCCTCAGTTTTAAACATTCCTTGTCGACTTTGCATTAGTTATTAGCAATTAAGGCTGCAAATCATTGGAGTGTTTTCTGAGATTTTTATCTGATTAGGATCAAAATATTATAAGTTATATTTTTAAAGTTTTGTTTTAAATGTAAAAGATAGTGCGTTAAATATATTTAAAATGTTCAAGTTTTAACTTTATTGGCATTATTGTTAATTTTGTAAATTTTATACTTACACCATGAAGTCACCCACACTATTCCATTTAATATTAGAGAAAACATGAATTTGCAGAAAACTAAGTACTACATTATTGACATGTAATATTTTCTCGGAAACGTAAAGAAATACAGTTGTTAGACATCGCTCTTATTAATTTCATCCCACTGAATTGAAAACTATATAAATAGCGATAAACGTTATATATAAGTTTTTGGAGGACGTCCTGCTAAAAACGAAAATAATGTGGACAGCATTTGTAAGACGCTATCTTTCGTTGATATTGTTCGTCGCCATGCCCGTAATTTAAAAATCTGTCATATCTTCAGTTATCAATTTTAACACGATTATTGAAATCTTGTACTGTTTAAGGGATTTAAGCACGTATCACAATCTCTTAAAGAGATATATCTTTATAACAATTACCTCTTTCCTTTATATGTGTCGAGGAACGTAGGAGAGATGAGTCAATTTTTGTTCAATCATTGGTGTATTTATGTATTTGTTGTATTTTCACATGACCCTACTTTCATACTACATTATTTGACAGACGAGAACTGCTATAACTGAATATATTTTATATTCGTCCCTCTGTGTTTGATTTTGTTGTATTTTGATACGTTTGTTTGGTCTATTTCTTGTGTATCTTTTCTTGCAAATGGGTAATTGTTTTCTAACGTCATCTTCATCTTAGGGCTTATGTTTAAGTTATCGTCAACGACAAAGGTTATTCAATATTTTGAGAACCTTACATGTAATATGGAATACGTTTCTGTTCATTAAATTTAGTTACTTCTTTAAAATTCTTGGTGCGTATAGGGAATATTCGCTTGAAAGCCATTATTCCAAAAAAAAAAAAAAAAAATTCTGATCAAAATTATATGCTTTGACGAAATTCCTTTGAAAGTATATGCTCCAAATAATTTTACACAAAGAAAGTGAGACTAATTATCAGAAATTCGTTCGACTGAAAATAAATTTAGCAACATACTTAAGCAGTCAACACAACAACGTAAATCTAAGGCACGTAAAGAAAGAAACAAGATAGAATATTTGAAAGACCCGACCATCCTTCATGTATCCGATTAAAATGTAAACCAATCGAAAGGCCATATACAAGCCTGCATAGAAAGATATAAAGGAACACTTATCATATATATATATATATCGTATAACGACGAAAAATATTACTGATTTGTAGAAAAAGTTATTTGTGTGTGTAAAACTATGGAAACTAATCAGAAAGAAATATCTCTCGCTTTCCTCGAAATGTTTAACATTTTCATAGTTTCAGTTCTGATGGTTATCCCTCATCCTCTCTCGCTCACTCGGTACTTTTACGTATTTGGGAAGAACTATATTTTGACATTGCTTGATGCTGTGGGAAAACCAAAGATGTAAGACATTGAGATTTAAATCGTTAAATTTCAAAGCCTTAAATCTCAATCGTTAATGGTGGGCAAGGATATAACATTTTGTGAGCAGGGGAACGGAATATGCCTCTGCTATGATGGAATATAACGCAGAGGAATATAAACTGAACAACGATTGAAGTGCGAATAGCAAACAAAAAATAAAGTATATAGAAAAGTATTAGATTGTATTCGAATGGTTTTAGTCAAGTGACTCTGGAAGTATTTAGATGAGATGTTTAAGATGTGAGTTTCCCATATCTTAAATACAAAAGTTGGTTATGAATTACTTTGGAAATATTTCTGTGATTCTGCACCCACTATGATAGGGATTTTTTCTAGTTAATTTGTAAGTACTAGTGTTTGTGTATGCACTTTTGCTTAAATATTTTTCTTACAGAAATATGTACGATTATAATGATTTCCATCAGGGGTTGTTACGCTATCACATCACTTTTAGACTTTGATCAGTACTATAGATGTGACCATTTCCCGAAAAGAAATTATTTTATACATTGCAGGAATGCTTTAGTTAGCGTTTAATACAGTAGATGGTTTATTTGGCAGTGCATGTGATTCGAACCGTGATGTAATAAACAAAAAACACAATTCTTTTAAAAGTTGTTGTTCAGCATGAATTTATATGATAGTGTCTCGAGTGAGTAGTGGGAAAGGTGAGTGGGATACGTGGATGTATTAGAAGCTGTGGACTAATAAATCAAGCAGAATTTTTAAAGTAGATATTGATCAAAGAATGGTTAGAAAATAATGTCAAAATTAAATGTGCCGGAAGTAGCGTTGAATGGTACATTGGAAATTAAAATAACGGAGTAATAAGTGTAGGCAAATACGGAGTAAGAAGTTGGAATTACAGTCGAATTTGAGAGACCGGTGCATTTGGCTTCGAATTCAATTTGGCGTTTGCCACAGAGTGAAATGAAGAACAATGCGTAGAGAGCTAGTCTTAAATTCGGTCGAAGCTGCGGTGTGAGCGAAAGAGACGAGGTGGCTTATGGATTTGGGTTTTGTTTCGTGGGATAACATGTGAACTGAATCAAGAGGGAAACTGGTAAGTTTTGTATAAAGTAAAGGAATTGTTGAGGTTGTATTGCCCGAGGGATATATAATATAGAAAATTTACAAAAGTTAGAGAGAGCCAGTGAAATCAAACTGAGAGACTTGAATTTATATGTGATGTGGGTTTTGAGTTGTTTGAAGGTATGAAATTTGATCCCGAAGCAATTATTGATATGACAGCCGTATAGTTCACCGTTGGTTCCTATGAACTGCGACATGTTTGTCTCGCCATAATTGAAAAAATATCGCTCTTTGAGATACATCCTTTCCTAGACCATTCCATGACAAACGAAGTAAACTAGGTTGAGGATGAATTTTACACCACGGTGAATAGTGAAGATACTAAGCTTGGAAATAATGCAATGTTAATAAGTGCAGTGATATTCAATATTAAAAGCGAGCTGGACTTGGCCAGGAGAAGAGAGACGGTTCTAAAGAATGCTACAATTTTTAAGTACCGCGGATGTGGATGAAAGGCTGTAAACAGAAAAGGATTAGTCTACAGTCACGAGTTTGTGGCTGTTAGATTGGAGTTTTGAAGTATTTAGATTCAATAAATGTTCTGTTTCGAAAAAAAAGCTTCGGTTTTATAGACATCAGACTGCAACATCGCAGCACCCACTTTATCGGTAAAATAATTGATTATATCGCTAGTTAGGAGAATGTGTACATTTCAGTTTGGCAGATACTAAGGTATAATTTTACTTTTACACTCAGTTTAGTAAAGCACAGCTTTTTGGTGATTGTAAAAAAAGTAAGAACTTGCGCATAATTGTTGCGGCGCAAAAATCTCTTGATAGCAGTTTGGGCTGAAGTATGTTAAACGGAGTAGACCTTGAAAGCACACTCCTATTCTTGCGAAAATGTTCTATAGGAGAAGTAATTTACCATGGACCTCTGGAATACTCATATACTGCATCGAATTTTCAAGTGCGTAGTGTAAAATCAACTTCCCTACACACTACTTCAAGATAGACATGCACACATAACACTGATACCTACGATGACTCCCACGCATTATCTCCCTTTAGATAGATAGATTTCCTGTTACATTTTCTAAATAGCGCTATATTGCTATACCTATATATGTAGAAGGAGAAGAAAACAAAACATACGTTCAGCGTCGTCATATATTGATTATTAAATTGCTTTTTTTCTTACACTTATGGATTTCTGAGATATTCACTAGTAAAGAAGAGTTACACAATTCCTAACGATATATCATCTCACTCATGACTAGAAGAAAAAAAAAAACACAAGGAACATAAATAATATCCAGTCCATTTTCGATGATAGGAATATTTCACAGAAGATTCCCTGTAACCATTAATCTCAAGCCTATCGCTAGCCAACATTACTAAAAATGTTCTGTACTAATCGGATCTATAGTCACACATTTTGTACAGAAACTACAAACGAATTGCATAAAATAGAAAGGATGTGCAAGAAAGTAAGTGTGAATCTTGAATGCAGCTGCTGGTCACCAGTGTGTGCTTTTCACACACTTGTCGTGCACATTAACACACATACGCATGTGTACACTTAGTTACATATTCTTTTATACTGTAGGCACTATGCCCGAAAGTTTTGGGTGGGTGCCAGTCGATTAGATCTACCCCAGCACGCAACTGGTGCTTAATGTATGGACCCTGAAAGGATGAAAGGCAAAGTCGACCACGCTGGAATTTGAACTCAGAACATAAAGAGAAACGAAATACCACTAAGCAGTTCGCCCGACGTACACTTACATAGATAGTGAAGTACTCACGTGTATAAGTAAGTACATACGAAAGTTAGTATGATATTACTTTATATTTTCTGCGATACAACCTTAAGAAGAGGTGAATTGAAATTTGTTAGAATAAAATTTAATGAATAATTGGATTAGATAATAATTTGTAATTTAGTTACAACACCAACGATTTATTTACGTAAAGGAAATCCATCTCAAATGTTGGCTCCACAACAAAACAGAACACTTGGTTACAGTAGATTTTGAAATTAGAATATTATATCCTACAACATATAAACCGCAAACTGTGGTACTTTGAAAAGCCAACCATTTCAGTTAGTTACACTTACTCTTTTATTTGTTTCAGTCATTTGACTGCGGCCATGCTGGGGCACCACCATTAGTTGAAAAATCGATCACAGGACTTCTTTGTAAGCATAGTACTTATTCTATCAGTCACTATTGCTGAACTGCTAACTTACGGGGACGCAAACACACCAGCATCGGTTGTCAAGCGATGGTACAGGGACAAACACAGACATACACACACACACACACACACATATATATATATATATATACGGCGGGCTTATTCAGTTTCTGTCTACCAAATCCACTCACAAGATTTTTTTGTCGGCCCGGAGCTATAGTAAAAATCATTCGCCCAAGGCGCCACACAGTGGGACTGAACCTGGAACTGTGTGGTTGGCAAGCAAGCATCTAACCACACAGCTACACCGAAATTCAGATATTCGTTTTACGAGAGATGCTTGAAATAAAGTGCATTGTCAATTCAACCAAGTCAATGTTTTCTTCACGCACATTTTGCTGTACAAAAAATAGTTATTCTGATACAGAGTAATTCACCTATATAACTATTTTACATCGGTATAGTTATTCTAAAGTATTATAATTTTTTCAGCGATACATAGTCCTTCTTCTATAGCGACAATAGTTCTACTAATACATGGTGTTGCTCCTATATAAAGATTCTACTGCAACGCACTTACACTGCGGTAGCAAAAGTAATTGTTCTAATGCATTGTTATTTTGATAAATATTTATTCCATTCTGGCCTTCTTATTCCTTTACATACTCATTCGACTATTTTATTATTCTACTGCAATGTTATTCCAACGCATAATTATTCTGTCACATCGTCATTCGAATACATATTCTATTGTGGTATACTTTACCACGATACCAAAAAACATTCGGTGGTGTAAGATTATTCTACTGCATGGTCATTTTGCTTTAAGGGAACATTAAGTTGACCGTTTCACTTCCTCAAAATTGTATATAAACAGCATGATGCCATTATAGTCTCAGTAAAATGGAGGACATGTTTTATAATCCTTTTTTAACGTAATATTTGTCGGTATCTCGATTCTGCTTTGAATATTGTATTTCTATATAAGGTAGCGAGCTGGCAGAAATGGCTAGCACACCAAGCAAGATACGTAGCTGTATTACTACCTCCGTCTGTACGTTCTGAGTTCAGATTCCACCAAGGTCGACTTTGCCTTTTAGCCTTTCGGGATCTATAAAATAAGCACCAAGAGAACACCGGGATTGGTGTAAGTGACTGGGTTCCTTCCCCGAAATTACCGTCGTTGTGTCAAAATTTAAAACCAATTTTATATTTACATATTTTGCATTCATCAAAATATAAACGAATGTTTATATTCATCAATTTCCAAAATTGTAATTAGTTCTTTTATTATCAGCATCAGCATAGCCTCGTGTAAACTGATCGATATATATATCTAGTCTTGGAGTTGTGACAAAAAATGAAATCTCACCGTATTATTGGAAAGAAAGGATGGATAGCTTGAGTAAAGCTGTCCAACATACAATAAGGAGGATCACAAGTAGAATGGCCCTTGGCATATACATGTCCGATCAATGGTAAGCTATTCCTCGGCGGTATGAACAATAAACATAATCATTTGATGTCGAACCGATAGGATACCTCGTTTCTATGCAGTTCGTATTTCTGGACTAAATTCAGTTCCCAAGATTGATTAAGAATGAAGGATAGATATATATTCAGTAGCTTGTCCACATAAAAATATCATGCTATTTACTTTCAAACAGCATAATCGTTAAAATCATAAGCGGAATGTCTATTTGCTAATGTATTCGGAGATAAGCAATTTGAAAGGAAAGGTTGGTTCTGGCTAGGAAATATTTATCTTCCTTCTAATCGTCCTGAACCGCCACCATCACAATCACCAATATCACCTAGTATTAGTATAGACACCATTATTAGTAATAATAAAGTATAAGAGAAATTGTGAACGCCCTTGGGAAGCGAACTCCAAATTAAAGGAAACGTATATAAACATTTGTAGACATTTCATCTGGGAGCCAGCATTTTCTGTACGACTTGATTGCCCTGAAGAGTTTTAAATAAAACATTTAGCTACACATGAGCTTAGAGGATCGAAGATTTAGAAAAAATAACACGGCTTCAGAACTAAACATTCAATTGCAAAATACACGCATGATGAAGATAAGAAACAGTAAAATAACGAACACAGGAAGGAGTTAGACTAATATATAAGACTGATCATAATGTCGGAAATAATATAATAGGTCTCAATACAACAGCTAGCCCAGAAATACATTATAGCTAGAAGGTAATGTATTAAAACTTTGGTGAATTGAAGAGGCTAGTTAGTAGAAGCAGGAAGTTACTGTCTGCAGTTCATATTGATCATCCCAAGAGCCACATTTAAAATAGCTACTGCGTATTGAGAACGAAGGAACTTAATAACTGTAGAGAATTATGGTAAATTGGATACGTATAATGACATCGAAATTTCTTAGTGGAGTGCTTGCGCCCGTGTAAGAGTATTATGTATAGATGAATGCAAATAAAAATTACTAAATAAATAATGACAACAGCAGCAACAACAACAGCAATAATGATGATGATGATGATGATGATGACGATGATGACGATGATGACGATAAT
>JAOPJW010000001.1:97538360-97548865 GCA_027122535.1 Octopus maya | reverse complement strand
TCCGGTTTCACCAGTCCTCAGTCAAATCGTCCAACCCATGCTAGCATGGAAAGCGGACGTTAAACGATGATGATGAATTCAAAGACCTCCATCCAGTTTCAGCCGATTGTTCAGCATTCCCCCACCACACACACACATTTCCCTAGTGTCACTAGAATTCCTCTTTGTAAAGTAGCTGATGACACAAGGGGTCAAGAAGACGCTTTAGTATTGTCAAGCACATAACAATCCTCTTTAGTGATGGGGGCCATCATAAAATACTCCCAGTACACTTTATTATGTGTGGGGTTGAACAGAGACTTTAGTTTTGTTGAAGTGCTGGATGTGGGATGGAAACTGTGAAAAATATGGGGGTTGTTTTCTGTTGTAGTAAACACTGTTGGAAGTGATGTTGTCTAAGCATGAATAGCTAACTTTGACATTATTGGTATTAAAAACTTTATTATACCAACATGCTCTTTGTTAAATTCTACAAACATCCAACAACTTGAAGCCAATATACTGCCTGCTCTAGCATATGGAGTATCTAATGGAATCAACTAGCACCACCAGTTAGCCAAAGTATCCACACGACCTGAACTGACTAATGGAAGCCCAAATATTCTCATTTTGAAACCATTTTAAAATTTGTTTTAAATTCTCTTCACTCTAACTGCACACATCTGAGGATGTGGGCATAGTCAGCATCTATGAAACTTTGAATTGTGCTGAGTCAAACTGTTGTGAAGCACTTACAATTCCAAGCAAATACACTAAGTACTAATGCCTTTCTTTGTTTTACCTGTGTGTGTGTGTGTGCGTGTGTGTAGTAGTAGAATATTTTCATTACAATTTGTTAAAGTTAATTCTTTAAAATATGCATGGGTTTCAGGTGAAAATATTGGTGTAAGTAACTCCTGTAATTATGTTTTTTCAATAGTCACAGGTATATTTTGTATTGTTTCCAAGTCATAGACACTTAATGTCTCATGATTGATAAGTTATGCAGTTTGGTTGTTTTGCTTTCTTTGTTGTTAGTAATTTGTTGTTTGTTATGACTTCCAAGTTTTTATTTTATCATTTTATATCACTTATGGGGTTCTTCTCTGCTAGTTTATTCCCATCTCACATGGTTTGGAAACATTAATTAGAAGCTATATTGTTTTGCCAGTTTACATTCAATTCATTTTTGGAGTGTGTTAATAGAGCTTGAAGCCACATTTCTGTGTTTGTTAATTTATCTGTTAGCGTTAGGAAGGGCATTCAGCTGTAGAAACTTTGCCAGATCAGATTGGAGCCTGGTGTAGCCTTTTGGCTCACCAGTCCTCAGTCAAATCGTCCAACCCATGCCAGCATGGAAAACGGACGTTAAACGACGATGATGACGACGACTATATAAAAGATGAAATAGATTACAGAAAAATGAAAACAATAACTTTAAGATGCCACTTGTATTTATTTCATAAGAATGATAACAGTATACAGTTGAAAATATAGCTACTATCTTTGTAACAGAAACAGAAAATCATGATAACAATAAACAGTTGAAAATATAGCTACTATGTTTATAATAGAAAACAAATAAAAAAAGATTCACTATTGAGATTCAATTTCTTTTCCATTAACAATTCAAAATTTAAGAAATCCAATTTTTTTTTTTTTTTCATTTTTTAAAATTGACTTTTATTTTTTTACTGACATAGCTGGGAGGTTTATAAAAAATTGTAAGCCCTTAGACAGTCAGAGCCATGTGTGACTTGGGGGCCAGACTTAGAAGAGATAAAACTGAAAAACAACAAAAATATATAAAAGTATTAAAATAGCTATTTCCATATCATGCTTTTTTAATGTATACACAATATTAACAGGGAAGATGCTGTGGCTTTCATCTAAGGCAAAATCTCTTAAGGATGTGGCATGTTAAAAACATTATATATTGAAGGGAAACAGAAAAATGCTCCAGCAGGGGTTAATGTGAACACTAGATACATTTTAGCATTTTGGGTTTTATCAATGGTGTTCTGGTCATGCACCCAGGTGGAATTGTGCTTTGGTTTTATACGACCCAGCAGCTCTTCACAAATCTGTGGCTGCAGTTTTCATTGCTTTCTATATGAGAGGTAACAAATCTTGTCTAGGGATGTGGCTGCAAGTACATATTGTTGATGAGTCTCAAGAATGCTGAAATGCATCTTTGGTTCTCTAGCTGCTGCCAGTACAATTTTTCATCACCCTCCAGTATATACTGTGCTTTTAACACAGAACTATCTTGGATGAAAACTGCAGCACCTTGCCTATCAATTGTGAATATAAGTTGAGTATGATGCGTAAATGGCTGTTTTATACTGCTCCATTTGTGTACAACAAGAGATATAAAAGATTACTTTTTTTTGCACTAAAGAAGGAGGATAATGGGAGAACACGTGTTCACTTTCTCCTCTAGTTTCCTTTCAAAATTTCAGTTTGTTATGGTATAAATACTGAAGTGGGGAGAGAAAAAAAAATTAATTAACCTTTTACCATTTTAAAGGATAAGAATAAAAACCTTTTTAAAATTTCTGGAATGTGAAAATAAAGAAATTTAAAAGTTAATTTTGGTCTTTTCCAAATAACGAAAAAGAAAAAGAAAAAAAATATTCAAGAGAACAATAAATTATAATTATGATTAGCCAAAGTCTCTAAGTTTGCAAAAATAAAATCTGAGGCATTTTCATTAATCTAAGACCAAATGTCATGGATTATATAATTCTAAATTAGAAATAAATTGAAAATTAGATTTAAATTCTCTCACACATACAAACATTTCGATAAAACTTTTACAAGGAAAAAGATTCTCAGTGACTTCAAAGCTTCTTCTTGTTTGCCTTCATCAGTTTGTCAAAGGCAAGTAAGTTGAATTTTCGAAGTTACTGTCAACTTTTTTTCCTTGTGAAAGTTAATGTACTCTACTAAAAAGTATTGAGTAATTTTTCAGTTTAGAATTAAATTGCTTTTATACATTACTTGACACGAGAAAACATCAATATCACACACAGACACACATGTATCCCACACATGAAGGATATTAAATATATATTCATAAAGTTGAACCATTCAATAACCGCTGAACCTACAAAACCAACAAGAATTTAAAAGAAGAAGCTAAGACATTGAAACAACAATCACACAGCAATTACATTAAGTCTTCATATTCTACGCAGTAGTTAATTCAAATTCTCATTAAATTAACCAGTAATTAAAATTTTAAAGAATACATTTAGGAAGATGGTGGAAACTGAAACAAAATAATTTTTCTAAGAAGCAACTAAAATATACGAGAGGCAGCTACATGTATACTCTTTGGAAAATGAAATTGAAGATTCTTATGGAATGTTTTTTTTGTTTGTTTTTTAGCTTATTTTAATGACTAACAAAATACATTGGTATTTTTACCAGCAGAAGAGCATCAATATTTTAAATACTGAAATGATTTAAGCTATTCCAATTTAAGGAATAATTAAAGCAGGGGTTCTCAACCAAAGCCTGTAAAAGATTTTTTTGGGGTCCACAGGAGTATTTTATGAATCCATGAAAAATTTTTTTATTTCAGATGTATCTATTGCAAAGAACGGATTTCTTTCACTAATATTTTACATTGTTTAACCAACACAAATGATAAACGAAATAGGAATTTGGAAAGAAGTGTCTGCAAAACTAGTCTTTAAACATGGAATGGCTATGGGGGTCTACCAAAATAGAATAGGTCCATAGGTAAAAAGAATTGTTGAGAACCACTGATCTAAAGGAACCAATTGAGGAAGAAATACCAGAACATGAATTTTGATCCCAAGTTACACTTTAATATTTCACACAATATTTAGAATACAATATTTCAAGTAATGTTACCAAAAATAAATAAATATAAACAGACATGACAGAAATGCCATTCAGTTGAACACTTCAAAAAAAGACTTTTTTCGTGTTTTTAACGATTTAACCCTTTTGCATTTAAACTAGTGAGATCCAGCTTTTCACACCTATCCTACAACACTATTCTAAAAATAAACAATCACATTGTTAAAAATCTGTAATGCACAATTACTTCAAAATAATGTGAATAAATAAGCATTACATTTGGCAGAATAATCTCAACGTTAAAGGGTTAAATAAGTTCAAAAAAAAAAATGGCTACACATTTCTGGAATGTATTTATGATCAAAACTATGCCAGCTTATGTCAAATCTTGTAAACTACATCACAAAAATACTGCTAAGACAAGTAGTTTTATTTTGCAAACAATATGCAACAAGTTACAAGCCAAGGCTTAACAGATTTCAGACAAATTTTAACAAATTTCATATTCATTTATATTTCAAATTTCTAAATCTAAAAATCTGGCTAATCATACAGAAAGCAATAAATTGAATATTTAAATATTGATGAAATATAATTTGAATATATAAATAAAGAAAAATGTTGGTTTCAAATTTTGACAAAGTCATAAATAAAATAAATATTGATTATCTAAATAAATGTTATTGAGTATTTAAACATTAATTACTTAAATAACTTATTTAAATATATATTCACAATTACTTAAATATTACAGCATATTTAAATATTTGTAAAAAATAATTAAACGTAAATAATTCCTGCTTTTATCCTCCCTAGCTGTATTCACTATTGTAGTTCTGAAATTCAATTCATCAATATATGTGGAAAATAACATTAGTTTTATGAGATCATTGAATATGAGATCAATAGCACTTTCAATCAATCTTCAAAAAGTCAAACAATAAGAAATTTATCAGGAACTGATAAAAGTTCAAGAATTATTTTAATTCACCAATAAAAACAAAAATAATAATAATAGAAAATTTTAAAATTGTTTATGAAAAACACCAAATATTTTTTTAGATTCTCAATAATTTAATAAAATTATTTGCTTCATATTTCTAAATTTGAGAAAAGAAAAGAAAAAGAATTTTAGGTCATAAAAAAGAATAAATGTAAAAAATAATGTTTGTAAAACTAAAATATTTTGGTAAAAATAATAGATGCAAAGATTCTAGAAACTTCTGAAGAATTTTTAGAAAATTAAAATCTTTAAAGAAAGCCTTGCTTTTTTTTTTTTTCCTTTTTGTTCTTTCACAAAATATTCCCACTTTTAAATAAAACAAAATTAAATAGAGTTTCTTAATTCAAAGTGTTTTAATTCAAAAATATCAATTTATAAAAATTATATCAATTCCAATTTGAATATATTTCATTTTTGGCAACAAGTTTCATTTTATTGAAGAGAATTTTTTTTTATTAAGAAATTTAATCTTCTGCCTTGCACTATTTCATTTCTTTAAAAAAAAAAAAAAGGCAACTAGAAACACCATTCAGTTAAACACAAATACCAGGCCATTCTTTAACGGAAAAAAAAAAAAAAATTATAAATAGAAGATTTTAAAGAAATAAAAACAAATTTAATTTAACACGTTTTTCATGGGAGGAGACAGACTAACTTAAAAAAATTTTTTTATTTTGTTTCAGTTTCTAGCATAATTAATTAATTATCTACTTCTGAATTAACAGCATTTCTTTGCCAATCTGTATTTCAGATTATTATTGTCTAAAATCTATAGATATATTCTATGCCTCAGTATTGCATTTTCTTGCATAAATATTTAATTTTACTTTTTCAGTTGGTAGATGTGTGTGTGTGTAATAACTCAGTTAAATATAATTGTCACTATATTCTTTTTTATTTATCAAATTTCAAAACAGTCCATTGTAGAAATATTCAATTCAGCAATGAACTGAACTCGGCTAAAAATCCTTAACAAGATGAAACACATTGAAACCAACAAGTTGCTGTCTATGAAGAATCTGGTCACTATTTTAAAAATAACTTAATACTATCAGAACATCAATTCTTTATTTCTTTCATTACTGTATCTGATAAAATACACTGTCTTTGTTTCAATCAATTTTGAAAATAACAAAGAATTTAGTAAAATAATTTAGTCATAATTAAGCTGGTGTTTGGAACAAACTAACATGAAATTTTAACAGAAGGTTTTAATTCAGATCTTTTCAAAACAAGAAGTAAATCACAGTTCCAAAAGTGATCTCAGGCAGGTTGGTATTAAAAGCATTAAACCATTAAATACTTATCTGTCTGAGTCCACCTTGGCTTCTATCATTTAAAATCCCATTTTGTAGTGTCCGTAAGTGACAAACCTTCTTAATCTTATGCCACAGAACCTCCCAAACCTAGACACCAATATTTAAGCATTGTCTAAGCCTAATTAAGTTACATATGAAGAAAACCCAACAATACCAAAAAGAGTAAGCAATCATAAACTATGAATCTACAAACATTTTCCACTTTACAAGGAAAGACAACTCAGGATAACGAAACTGAGCTATAAGAAATTCACATTCAAGCATAACATATGTGCATTCCCATCATCAGCTGCCTAACAGATATCACTATGTTTTTGATACCTGGGCAGTATCAGTCAATCTTATGTAAGAACTTTTGTGAAGTTTAGTCTTAAAAAACCCAGCTTAATTACAAACAAAATTCTTGATTACTTTCAAAATTCATTAAAAATAAAAGCAGTGTATTTCATTAGGAATATGTTCAACAAAAAGGTTAATATCAAGTGATAGAAACAATTCTAGGGTTTCTTGAAATAAATGAATTTTGTGCTTGGTTTATCAGCTTGCCCTGCTTTTCACTCTGGAATGGTAACAGATTGTCTTTGAATATAAAAGAAAATATACCAGTAAAACTGATGACTAAAAGTGTCTTGTCACAGTATTTCTTTGTTAATACTAACTAATCAACTAAAATGAAAAATAAACTAGTTAATAAAGAGTGTACTAATTGATTTTTAACCCAAAATTGTGCCGTCAACTGCTGTAGGGGAAGGATATATGCTTCATATTGACTATTTCAAAATCAGTTAAAATTCCGGTTGCAGTTTTTTGATTACATCTTCAATCAAGAAAAAAAAAAAAAAGAAGCAAAAGAATGACCAATTCTTAAATATGAAATTTTATAAACAAAAACTAATTTGGAACTAAATCAAAACCGATTTTTAATACCCAGTAATATTCTAAATACCGATATATCTTAAAAAAAATATATTAAATCTATTCAAAGTTCTTTGAAACTTTATTCAAAATTAGTTTTAAATTTGGGAAAAATATTGGGAGACAAAAGAATGAAAATATTTGAGAATATTTTATGAATCCAAAAGAATTGATGGCAAAATCTAAATTTAATCTACTGAAATGCAATCTATTGAACTAACAACTTGTGGTTCTTCCAGACAGCGTTCACATTATTACAAGAATCTTGGTAGGGCTGATTCCAAGATTTTTAAAGAGAGGAAAAATAAATACAAAAACCAGATAAAAATAATGAAACAATATGATACCATTGGACAAAAACCAATAATAATAATAATAAAAATAATAATAATGGTTTTAAATTTTGGCAAAGGGCCAGCAGTCTTGAGGGGGAAGTGAGGTGGGAAAGTCGATTAGATCAACTCCGGTATTTGACTGGTACTTGATTTTATCAACTTTGAAAGGCTAAGTTGACTTTCGTGGAATTTGAACTCGGAACTCAGAGCTGGAAGAAATTCCACTTAAGCATTTTTAACAACACTAAAGACTCTGCAAGTTCACCACCATAACAATTATTATTATTTCTATTCTAGGCACAAGGCCTGAAATTTGGGGGGGGAGGGGACTAGTCGATTGCATCAACCCCAGTGTTTTACTGGTACTTAATTTATCAACCCCTGAAAGGATGAAAGGCAAAGTCAACCTCGGTGGAATTTGAACCCAAAAAGTAGCAATGGGCGAAATACTGCTAAGCATTTTGTCCAGCATGCTAACGATTCTGCCAGCTTACTGCCTTAATAATAAAAATAATAATAATAATAATAATAATAAGAAGAAGAAGAATCTAATATTGAAGTAGCAGTCAATGAAATGAACAATTAATGAAAATACCCAAATAATTTTTTTTTCAAAAGAGTTAATTAAAAATAAAAAAACAAACAAAAAATCCCCAAAAAAACCAAGAAATTAGTTTCAATCTAGAACTTTCTTTTTTCTTCTATTAGCTGTTCAAGTCGATAGAAATAATTAATTCAAGTGAATATTTGACTAAACTAAACCAGAAAAGTTGTTACAAATACATCAAAAGACAACTTGGACCAGCATCGAGACAACAACAATAACAAAAACAACAGCCCAGTAATACCAAAAGGAAGTGTGGGGGCGAGTGGTGGCTGTGGGAGTGGAGGTGGTGGTGGTCATGGCATTCTTCTGTTTTATTATGGAACAGCAGTAGCAACAGTATTTAGGTATTTGGAAAACAAGCTGGAAATAAGGTGGCTTAAAATGGTAAACTGGAAAACACTTTTGTCTCTGCATGATGGTTCTTGTGTCTTTGGCCTGCAAAAGAAGACAAAATGGTATTTAACGTGTTCTGTTTAGTTATATTTGGAAAGAGTCATAATAGAAATGTTGTATACCATATGAAATATATATATAGAGAGAGTGTAGAAATGGAACCACAACCCATACAGGAGAGACATAGTGTAGCCTATGTGAAGGAATTGCAGAACATAAGAGTAAGTACAATAAAAGGAAACAAACATACCATACAGAAACACAATGGTTTAGCAAAAAAGTGTTGAAGTAAAAATTCAACACCCAAAAGACCAATTTATATTTGTCCAGTTGTTTTTTCTACTGGTCCCCATTGTGATGACCTTTCCTTTTCTTTTTCAGCCTCAACAAGTTATGCTCTTTTCAGCATGATCCATCAATAAATCAAAGAAGGATAAAGGTTCCATAACCTTCGGAGAGGACCTGGAAAAATTCCTCTAAGAAATACAAGTTAAGTCAAATGCTGTTTGAAGGACTTCAACCAGGTGTTGCTATTAAGTTAAACATTGCCAGGGCCAAGGCTGACCGAGATTTAAGTCTAATGTAGTTGAGAGTTCTTATTCAATAATCACCCACTTTTGTTCTAATAACCTACTTGGTTTGTAGCTCATAGCAGTAGAGTAAGGCCATTGGTAGGCTCAGATATTA
Source organism: Octopus maya (assembly GCA_027122535.1). Lineage (NCBI taxonomy): Eukaryota > Metazoa > Mollusca > Cephalopoda > Octopoda > Octopodidae > Octopus > Octopus maya. The sequence continues at coordinate 97,539,793 of JAOPJW010000001.1, read as the reverse complement.
TAAAAGAAATTAAATAATTTATTTTGACAGAAGACAATATTTTGTGTCAAAACATTTAAATTGAGGTTACTGTTTACATGAACATTCCTTATTTGGTCATATTAAAAAGTTTTCATGTAAGCGTCACCTTCAATTTAGATAAAATGCTTTTAACATGAAGCAAGTGTATATTTGAAATTGTTAAAATGACAAACTTTCAAATATGAAAACAAATGTCAAATAGCGTTTTCCACTGTTACGCAAAAATAGCAAATTTTTATTATGACATTACATAAACGGTTCATGCTACACTGGTCATTGAGGTGATGCATAAAAAGACATTCACGAAACTTTCATAAATTACTACAAAAGATAAAAACACAACAAAACCTAACAAAAAGTACAACAACAATGTATTGAATAAATAAATCCAAATGTTGAGTATCGGTAGTTTTGCATTTTCTTTTTTAACATTCTATCTGGTCCCCTCCCCCCACCAACTTCACAAATATATGTGGTTTAAATGAGTTATTCAGCAGCTAAATCTGAAATCTTCAGTTTTATCAGGAGTGTCAGAGAATAGAAAATTCCAAGTTATTAAATGGAAAACCCAGCAAACCCAATTGGACGTAGGGTTAAAAATGCTGTCACAATACTTTGTAGACAAGTGTATTTCTCGTGTGTGTGTGTGTGTGTGTGTGTGTGTGTGTGTGTGTGTGTGTGTGTAATAGTTACACACATATACACCAAACTATATACATACACACCAAACCTAAAAACATACACACACCACACCTAACAATAGATATGGCACACACAGGCATTCCTTCAGAAATGGTATCACAAAACTGAAGTGGAAACTTCTGTAAACATTTATTATTTCTTTAATCTTACATAAACATGCACATAAACCCATATGTGCATACATACACACACAAACACATACACACACACAAACACAAAAAAAAAAAAACATAAGCGGTTCATGAAAACAGAAGATGTACATTTTTGTGTGTGTGTGTGTGATTCACTCTTCAACTTGCTTGTGGACATGAAAGACAGTGTGTGTGTGTGTGTGTGTGTGTGTGCATGTAAGCATGTTTCACTCTTCACACCCACATTACACCTCCTGCCAAATCGCTCACAGATGAAGACAACAGCAATGTCCACCTTACCATTGATTTTCAAATCTTTTATTCATTCTGCAGTCTCTGCAGCTTCTTCAGTTTTCTCAGCCGCTTCTTCGGGTTTGGCTTCTTTTGACTAAAAATTTCAAATAAATTAGAAAAATTAATTAAATACAGACCATAAATAATGGTAGGACAAGAAACAGTAAATCATATCTCGGGTTGCCCAGTCCTGGCTAATCATCATCACCGTTTAATGTCTGCTTTCCATGCTAGCATGGGTTGGACGATTTGACTGAGGACTGGTGAAACCGGATGGCAACACCA
>JAOPJW010000001.1:97237209-97250816 GCA_027122535.1 Octopus maya | reverse complement strand
CAATGGGGGTCAATGTAATCGACTCAGCCCCTTCCCCAAAATTTCAGGCCTTGCACCTTTAGTAGAAAGGATATTTTTATTATTATTATTATTATTATTATTATTATTAGTAGTAGTAGTATCTTGCAAAGAGTTAACTCCAAGTTCTTACTTCGTTATTGGCAGCTCCATTGATGAAGAAATTCAAGACATCGACGACAACCTCCTGATTAGCAGAACGAATGAAGTACACAACAATACGAGCTGTGGGTACCATTCTTCTTGATAAAGCAACAGAGAAGGTCTTTCGACGACTGGTTCCCATTACAAGTTCATCTCCCAGGAGAATGTTTCCTTTGGCAACAATCTGAAGTGACACAACAGTAAGAAACGGTAAGAAAAATAAACTCACAAAACACACCCCACACAGTACTACAACACATACAAGGGTGGGCTGAAAGGTTCATAGGCTGACTAAGAAAGAGTTATCATACAGTTGTAGTGACGCCTTAAAAGCAGACAACATTTCCGGAAAGTTTATCCACGCATGCGCAGGGATTAGTTCCAGAAGGAATACAGGAAGAGTCTCATGCGCATGCGTAGTCATTGACATCCAAGTTTTCGCACCTTTTTTCACTCTCTTTCACGCTGGCCGTCGAAGGGCCTGGACGTCGTCAAACAGCCTCTCTCCAACATTCCAACTCTGGAGACAGCTCTCTCCAACATTCCAACTCTGGAGCTAGACAAATAACCCTGCAACATCATTGACGGCGTCTCAGTAACCAAAGGGCGAAGTGCTGCCGAATTCTATTTGTAATAAATATTGTTGTGTTGAAAGTTCAGAATCTACGTTCCATTGTTTCTTCAAGAAATTTAATGTACGGAAATGGAATACACCTAATGGTGTATAACCACTTCCCTACACAGTAATTAAACTTGGCATGCGTTAAATTCAACCTTTATTGATGCTAACTGCATGTTTTCTTTCCAGATAAACCCACATTGAAAAAGTGGTACTAGAGACATTTTGTGAAAAGGGATAAAATTTGGCATCTTCAGAAGAAGGGGTTAGCTCCCAAGGACATTCATGCTGTCATGGTTTCTACATAAGGGGATGATGTTCCAGCTTTATCAACTGTGTAAAAGTGGGCAGCTGAATTCAAGAGGGGTAGGGAGAGTCTTGAAGATGACCCAAGGTCTGGACGTCCTGTCACAGCCACCACCCTAGAAAACATCGATGTGTTCACCATGTGGTGATGAATGACAGACGTTTAAATGTTAATCGGATAACTAATGGAGTCCTGCTTCACCAGGACAATGCTTCTGCACACAAGGCCATGGTTGTAATGGCTGCTGTGGCTTTGAACTGGTTGACCACTCTCCATATTCTCCTGATTTGGCACCATCTGACTATTGGACCAGCTGTTGAGGACTTTCTTGAGGGTCAGGACGAGAGCTTCTAAACCACAGGAATCCAAGTGTTGCAACACCAATAGAAGAAGTGTATGGACAGCAGGGGAGACTATGTCGAAGCATAAAACACATCTGGTCAAATTTAACCATTGCATCGTGGTCAACCTATGACCTTTTCAGCCCACCTTCGTACTCTGGACAACCATCACCACTAAACAACAGCACATACATTATATGTACATCACCATCATCTTTTAACATCAGTTTACCATGCTGGCTTGAGTTGGACAGTTTGGCTTGAGTTGGACAGTTTGACAAGAGTCGGCAAGCCAGGAGCCACGTCAGGCACCACTGTCCATTTTGGTAATGGTTGCCATGGCTGGATGCCTTTTCTAATGACAACTACTTTACAGAGATTAGTGGGTGCTTTTCATGTGGCACCAGCACCAGTGTTTTTATATATGGTGCCAACGTGGTACCACCACCAAATGCTTTTTACATGGCACCATCACCAGTGCCTGACACTAGAAGCAGAGATTTTCATGTGGCACCAGCACTGACAGGGTCACCAAGTAACTTGCAAGACACATACTCTTACGCAGTCAATACCTGGTGCTATAACCCACCCACATGCAATTCTCTTAAATCACCGACTTAACGAGAACAAAGTTATTAGGCACCGACTCACCTGGTAAAAGACCTTTTCGACATAGGCAGATGTTGTCACATGGAACACCATAAATTCATTGACCTTAAAGAGAAGCAAAACAAAATTTTTATATTTAACTGGCAGAGAAATGAAAAGAACCAACACGTCTTGGTAAGTTTAATGTTTGACATCGTCTCTCAACAGATGTGGAAACAAAAACTATTGAAGTCAAATTGAATGTGTGTGTGTAGTCGTATGAGACACACACATCCACTTTACACAAGTGAAGCAGCTTTAAATTTAAAAAAAAAAACCCATCTGTGTCATCATCATCATTTAACGTCCGCTTTCCATGCTAGCATGGGTTAGACGATTTGACTGAGGACTGGTGAAACCCGGATGGCTGCACCAGGCTCCAATCTGATCTGGCAGAGTTTCTACAGCTGGATGCCCTTCCTAACACCAACCACTGGCAGATAAGGTGCTGCAGTTTTCCTTTGAGACAAAATCTTCCTACCACAAAACCTTTTACTGAGTGTAACTGACAGCCTTTTATTAATGCACTCCATCCACACAGATTTAGGCCTTATGACACATAGGTTAGGTTGTTGGTCTCACATACATATGCTTCATGTTACACTAAAAAGCAGTGCACAGTACCAGAACTTTCAACTAGAGTTTGAATTGAACTTCCTGTTTTTATGATCACGTTTGAGTTGAACTTCCTGTTTGTATGATCACGTTTGGTTTGAACTTCCTGTTTGTATGATCACGTTTGGTTTGAACTTCCTGTTTGACCACGTTTGAACTGAACTTCCTGTTTGTATGATCACGTTTGAATTGAACTTTTGACTGTGTTACAATAAACCTTTTGCTGAATACATTGTGAACTTTGTGTCATCGTAATTATTCATAGCTAACGAACTAAGCATATAACATATTTTAGTCGTCCCCCCAAAAGGACACACTAAATTGGTATTAACCATGTCTAACAGCTGCTAAGGCATAGATTCTGTTTATTTGGTTTTAAGATGATATCAGATTGAAATTAAAAAAATAATATAAACAAAAACTACAAGTTCAGGCATGGCTGTGTGGTAAGAAGCTTACTTGCCAACCACATGGTTCCAGGTTCAGTCCCACTGCATGGAAAGTAGGACAAGTGTCTTCTATAGCCTTTGGCCAACCAATGCTTTGCGAGTGGATTTGGTAGATGGAAACTGAAAGAAGCCCACACAGCTGCATGACAATTGGTGTTAGTTTGTTTAACTCTCCATAGCTTAGCGGTTTGGGAAAAGAGACTGATAGAATAAGTACCAGGCTTTAAAAAAATAATATTTGGGGTCATTTCATTTGATTGAAAAGTATTCTTCAAAGTGGTGCTCCAGCATGGCCACAGTCTAATGACTGAGAAAATAAAATAAAAGATAACACTTACCATTGGATTCTTGGTAGATGTTGTAACAGAAATATAAGTCTGGCTTTCAGAGAAATATCGACTTGCTATCAGTTTTGCATCCTCTGAGTCTTCATATGAGGCCTAGACAAAAGAAAATTTGTAAAGAATATATATTAAAAATGTCTGTTTAGGAGAAATAATTCTGTTAAGTCTGTTGTTGTTGAGTGCTCCTACTCCACCTCTAAGTCAGACTTGAAGATTTGGCTGTTGTTTATAACAGATCAAACCATCAAGAGGTTTTTTTCGATACTGATTCAAACATCATTTATAATTGCTACACACCAAAAGACAAAAATCAGCCAGTGGCACGTAAAAAGCACCATTTGAGTGTGGTCATTGCCAGTGCTGCCTGACTGGCTCCTATGCCAGTGGTGCACGTAAAAAGCACCATTTGAGCGTGGCTGATGCCAGTACCACATGACTGACCCTCGTGCTGGTGGCACGTAAAAAGCATCCACTACACTCTCAGAGTGGTTGGAGTTAGGAAGGGCATCCAGCTGTAGAAACTCTGCCAAATGAGATTGGAGCCTGGTGCGGCCTCCTGGCTTGTGAGTCATCAGTCAAACTGTCCAACCCATGCCAGCAAGAAAAGCGGACATTAAACAACAACGATGATGAATATCACCATCAACATCACCACCACCACCCACCTTTCCCCCACACCCATTCTTTGCACCACCAGTCCCCTCCCCCTCCTGCATTCTCACCAAACACCTTTCTGTGTCCCAAGATAACTCTTCCCCCAATCATACTCCATCTCGTCACCTCCTCCCTACCTTCTGCTCTATCCTCCTTCCTGAGCCACAGCTCACCCCCTCACCACTTTATTCCAAACCCCTCCACCACCTATCCACCTCCATCCAACCACCTGTCACTCATCCCTCACATTCTTATATTACCCACCCTTCCTGCCTCACCCCTACCTCAGCCCCTTCCCAATCACAACTACTAACCCTTATAATGTGATGGGGATAGCCTTGTCTCTCCCTTCTGTTCTTGTCCCTTTATCATAACTTCACAGAACCTGGCATAAAGCCATCTCCTGCTTCATAACACCCACCCCAACACACACACACATGTAGCCATGGGGCTTTTCTCTTTCCTGACCCCTCCCCGACACACATGTAGCCATGGGGCTTTTCTCTTTCCTGACTTTTTTCACCCACCCCACCTCCACACATAATCATGAGGCTTTTTTGTGATTTTTTCACTTGCCCCCATCCCACCCACATGAAGCCATGGGGCTTTTCTTTACCAAACTTGTTTTCTTTCTTGCATCTTACTGGGGAACCTCATTAGTGTTGGTGCCAGGAGAAAAAGTACCCAGCTCACACTGCAAGGTGGTTGGCATCAGGAAGGGCACACTGCCCTCGAGAACATGCCAAAACTGGTGCAGGAGCTTAGTGCAGCCCTTTGGCTGGCTGTTCTTGTCAACCCACCCAACCTATGCCAGCAATGGAAAATGGCCATTAAATGATGATGACAATACATATATAAATAGACGTGTACACATGCATACACACACACGTGTTATAATGGGAGACCCTCGTCCAATTGTATGTTATTGTCAGCACTATTATGTTATTCCACATCTTATTATCTTTGACTCATCTGTCGCTGATAACTCCGCAAGACGACTTTCAAACATCTACCTTGACAGTAATTCAAACTCATATCACGTAACTGACACTGACTCCAACTGACAACTGGTATGATGACTCTACTACTACTACTACTACTACTACTGACTCCTACAATGACTGTCTGACTTTATAGTGGCTGGTTCATACCACTTTGTCACGTGGGAAGGGGAGTACCGTTTTCACTATGACAACATGCGACAGGTTCCTTCCAGGCTCTGTCTTCTAAATCCAAATTAGTCCATGACTATAGTAGAAGACCTTAACACAAAGTGCCATGCAGTGGGACTGAACTGGAAACCGTGAGGTTGAGAAACAAACTTCTCAACTATGCCTGAGCCTAAAGATATGTGAAGATTAACTTTGCCATTATCACCCACCCTGTCTTATCCTCTGTATCACTCCTCTTACACTCACCCCCTTGTACCGTGAAGGTACATGTCACCGTCATCTCTCGCTAATAGGGGTAGCTATGTATCTCCCCTACTACAAGAGGCCTATTTCTGTCCCTCCAGCATACTCTAACCAGACACAAAGCCACCCCACCTCAATACCACTCCCCATCTCAGTCGAGGGATCTTTGTTTTGCAAGTTACTTGGTAACCTCACTGGTGCTGGTGCCACATAAAAAGCATCCAGTCCACCACTCTGAAAAGTAGTTGGTATTGGGAAGGGCATCCAGCTGCAGAAACCATGACAAAGGAGACAATAGGGCTCAGAACAGCCCTTTACCTTGCCAGGTCCCGTCAGACCATCCCCAACCCATGCTAGCATGGAAAAACGGATGTCAAATGGTGACAACAGTAATAAGTTAGTATTTAGAACATTACAAAAGGTTCTAAAATAAATGACTATACAATGAAAAGTTTTTAATTAATTATCAACATATTAAAACAATTAGATTACAATAATATATTTCTAAATCTCTCAGAGAGATTTTTGCAGTAGCAGCACAATAAAGCGATAGTATGCTGTCAACTTAATGTGACAGTCCCATGAAAGGGAAGAATGCTACTGTTATTTAGCCCTATGTTTTGCTGAGTGGAGGTGCTTGTCTACACTTTGAAAACATAAGGACACAGGAAATGTGTCAAGTCCAACAGGAAACAGTGTTTCCTAGGGCTGAATAACAGTAGCATTCTTCCCTTTCATGGGACTGTCACATTAAGTTGACAACATGCTATCACTTTAATTAGATTAAACATCACAAATACAGGTGGTGATGGAGAGGGTTGTCTCATCTGGTATGGTATCAGAAGGGTTTACAGAAATAAAAAAAATATCCAAGACTTTTGCCCATTTTCCTAATTGTTAATTCTGAATAACAGACAATATTATTGGTAGAATAGAAATACGAGAAAGACTTACCGTAAATGTGATAATTTCTACATCATTGCCAACATTTATATCAAAGGTAACAAAACCTTTTACAGGTTTCTTGCGTTCGGAACTATATGGTGATGTTCTGCCATTTAAATTCTTCACAGAAATTTCCATATTTACTTCCTTCCTCTCATCGTTAACACGGCTACCATCTTGCTTCATTAGTGCCAACTGGAAATTAAATAATAATAATAAATAACTACAATGAATTGAAGTGGGAAATACAGAGGTCGTGGAACGTGAAGAGAGTGGACGTGATACCAATACAATGGTGATTGGTGTGCTTGGACGTATCAGCAGTCAACAACCATCATGGTTCAAAAAGATTGGTACAAATGTAAAGATAGAACATGTCCAAAAATCATCATTGCTTGGAACTGCAAGAGTTCCTCACAGGGTTCTTGAAGCATGACCAGTAAACAAGTGTCACCTTAGTCTGCTAGCTGAGGAGGGCTGACACTTTCTCATCACATGCCAGCAAAATAAGCTGAAATGTTTCATGATATGATGATGATGATGATGATGATAATAGTAATTTGCTAATATAAGGACAAGACTGGAATTTGGGGAAAGGACATGAATTGATTACATCGACCCCAGTATTTGACAGGTACTTATCATAAGCAGGATTTGAACTCAGAGTGTGAAGAACCAGAAGAAATGCCAGTAATTCCTTCTAATCTTGGCACAAGAACAGAAATTCCAAGGAGGGTCAGAAAGTCAATTATATTGTTCCCCGTTCTTAACTGATGTTTATTTTATTAACCCCAAAAGGATAAAAGGCAAAGTTGACCTTGGCTGAAATTGAACTCGAAACCTGAAGCTGGATGAAACGCCGCAAAGCATTTTGCCTGATGTGCTGTCGATTCTGCTAAGCTCACTGCTTTAATGATAACGGTAATAATGGTTTCAAATTTTGGCACAAGAATAAATGGAAATTGATATGTGTATTGTGATTAAGGCGGCAGGCAGGAAGAATCGTTACCACGCCGGGCAAAATGCTTAGCGGCATTTTGTCCGTCACTACGTTCTGAGTTAAAATTCCACTGAGGTCGACTTTACCTTTCATCCTTTCGGGGTGCAGCCTCCTGGCTTGCCAGTCCCCAGTTGAACCATCCAACCCATGCCAGCATGAAAAATGGATGTCAAACATCCGGTGGGAAAGTGGGAAGGTTTGCATATACGACCAGCTGCAGTCTTCCTCATAAAGCGTAGCCCATGCTTGGGCAATTTACAGCTGAATGTTCACCCTTGACTAACAGAATCTTCCCCCCCACCCAATACATTCTAAAGCAATGAGGAAATAAAAAGAAGTTGAGCAAATTGAGCGGATGTTGAGACCATACTTACAGTGACTGAGACAAGTGTATTTGGTTTGAAACTTCGTACTGCATCTCCGACCCATTGAAGTTTGACTCTGGAACTAAAACAGTGAGATGTGGCTGATCCGTTTTGAGACATAGCTAAGAACCAATCGAAGACAGTTACATTAAATATAAGTTCACTGTCCCTCAGGCTTGAGAACATCTTCCGCCTCATTTGGTTTAGGATTTCCGACATTCCAAATCGAAAGTCAATGCGTCCATTGAACTGAAATGGTAAGAATATATAGAATAATGTTCACAAAGACAGGGAGGCAGGTTGAAAGAGAGACAGACAGACAGATTGACAAACAGGAAAACAGACAGACAGACAAACGGGGGAAAAATGGACAGACAAACTTGTAACAGAGCTACATATTGCATAGTAATATACAAGTCGACCTGCACCGCAGACAAATATACTGATGAGGCATCTAGCCTTGTTCTGAGACACTAGCCTCGTTCTGAATTACACTGTAGAAATGGACTCAGTTCCTGCCAGGCTGTGGTCAAAGACACATGTCTTCTCTGCAGCTTCAGGCACAATCTCTCACATGCAACTCACAAGTCTAGTCACTGCAACAAGATATATGGTTCGTAAACAAAGATATTTTATCACACACACACACACACACACATTCTCAAAATGGCTGTTCTCATTACACACATGCATAAACGCTGTAATACAAATATTTTATGTTACTTCTTTCAGTGCAAAAGCAAAAATCACAACTTTCTGTGTAAGTAAACACACGTTTTTGCATTGTACTACATGCTTCCACCACAAAAGGTGAACACACAAACAATATGTTTATACACAAAAATGTCTTATGGTGATTCATACAGTTTTTTCCTTTAACCCTTTCATTACTGTATTTATTTTGCAATGCTCTGCGTTTCTTTCAAGTAATTTTAAATATAACAAAGAATTTAGTAAAATAACTTAGTCATCATTAAGCTAGTGTTAGGAACATAAATTGTGACTAAGGTTTGGTGGAAGATTTTAATTCAAAATTTATGGAAATAAGACATTTGTACTCAGAGCCAGAGCCCATTTCAGCCAGGTTGGTAACGAAAGGGTTACCAGGATATTGTTATATCTTAGTGAGAGTTGGCTGCTACTTCTATCAGGTTAAGTAATCACATAAAGGCATACTTGTTAGCTTTGTATAGGGTAATATAACAGCCAAATCTTCTTCAAATTATACCACACTATCTTAGAAATATAAATATACATTGAATAGTAACTGGGAGGGAAAAAACAATGATCATAACTTCAATGCCTTTGATCACAGGTCATTTGCTCAAATAGGGCAAACCAGGGATTAAAAATATCAGTCACAAATTTTATAGAGCTTGAACTGTAAAATTAATGAGCGACACATTAGAATTTCAGTTCTTAATTTGATGCTGCCAAGAAGAAAACATTATCTGTAATACAGTGAGATATATTTCTCTTAATCAGCCCAAAGTCAAGGAAACAGCAGATAAACACTGGCCAAGTGGGCCAGAAAGGTTTGTGAAAGGAAACGATAATATAGTATAACAGTTAATTGCTGAAACACTTAACAGTGACCTAAAAACTGAGTATGTCTGGCATGTGAAGCTCAAAGGAATGTTGAATTAACTGCAGCCATCCCAACTGAGGCTGAACTTGGACATTGCTAATTAATCTGCAGTTTACAATTCTGGAGACAATTTATTATATATGGTACTCAGAATAATAATGATAATAATAGCTTTATTATTATTATTGTTTCACAAGGCCTACAAAAGTTTGGGGGTGGATATCTTCGAACAAACCAATCCCTAGTACTTGACTGGAAGAATAACTATCACCTGCAGAGTGAGCCAGTAGACTCCAACTAAAAGTAAATTGTAATAAAATGGTCACAATTTCAAACAATGCTTTTTAATTTTGAAAAGAAAGGATTATATATCTAACTGGATTTACTTCTTTTAAAAATCATTGAAGTGACATTGTATTTGATCTTTTGGTTTTAAATTTGATGAACTTTAGATTTTTGATGAAACAAAGATGTTTCTGCTTTCTTCTATAGTATTTTTATAGCTTATTTCTTTTATACCCTTAATTTTCAGTCTTTGATAAACATAGCCCCATTAAAAAAATTTGCAAGTTTTGTTTTATGCTTGATTCAAAGTAACTTCCTTAATAGATGATATACAAAACTGAAATAGTATGCTTTTAGACTTTAAACCCAAACTTGAACAAGTTAAGGTGGATTCACTCTCACAAGATATGTTGCATGCACTCAATAAACATAAGAAATGTATGCTTAGTCTAATTACAAATAGGAGTCAATAGTACCATAAATTGATGAGACTGAGGTTTTATGAACCGATTCTACAGTTTTGATCACCAGGAGCCTTACATAGAAGTGAAAAAGCAAAACAGATAGGATATTGAATAATTAGGTCTCAAATTCAAAGTTTAGTGCGGGTGTTTTGTTGTGAATATGGACAGTACAAAAACACAATTCTATATTTCGGTTCACCTAGTTTGGGAAATAGGTATTAGATTTTTTCACAATGTAACCAGAACGTTTAAAATAATATAAGTAGTAAGCCAAATGATCTTTCCTTACTTCATAATTAACTTAATTAGATTTTTAATGTTATCTGCATTAAATACGTAAACACGTAATTCTTTGGATAATTAACCTCAGTGACTTATTCTTAAATGTGTTACCTATAATAAACTGGAAAACTATCTAAAGAGAGATTTATTTCCATACATAATAAAACTAGATCTAAGTAACAACCAACCTACTCCTTTTTAATAAACTGTTCTGAATGTTAGAGATGCTGGACCGAGTCGAAGAAAAAAGTACCAGTTGAGTACCAAGATCAATGTAATCAACTTACCCCAGCCCCAGAAATTGCTTGCCTTGTGCGAAAATTTGAAACTATTATACTATTACGATGATGGTGAAGGTGGCGGGCTGGCAGAGCCGTTAGCACGCCGGACAAAATGCTCAGTGGCATTGCATTCATCTGAGTTCAAATTCCACCGAGGTCGACTTCACTTTTCATCCTTTTGGGGTCGATAAATTAAGTACCAGTTGGTCACTAAGACCGATGTAATCGACTTACCCCTCTCACTTGAAATTGCTGGCTTTCAGCCAATCATCAGAGCGTCGAACAAAATGTTTTGCAGCTCTTTAACAGTTAGTTAAATCCCACCAAAGTCAACTCTGCCTTTCATCTTCTTTGGATCGATAAGATAAAATACCAATTAAGTGCAGTAATCGACTAATGCCTCCTCCAAATGTCTAGCTTCAACGAGTATTACTAAGAACAATGGATAAAAATACCTAGTGGTATTTTATCCTTGGTTGTCCCTAAGTTCAATAAAATTACTAAAGTCAATTTTATTTGCTTAACGGCATTTCGTCCGTATGTACGCTTTGAGTTCAAATTCCGATGGGGTCGACTTCACCTTTCATCTTTTCGGGGTCGATAAAAATTAGTAGTTGAGCTCTGGAGTCGATGTAATCGACTTAGCCTCTCCCCCGAAATTGCTGGCTTTGTGCCAAAATTTGAAACCAATTATAATTATTATCTTTATTATCAAGAAAAATCTGTAGAACGTCCGTCAAAACGCTTGCAATATTTTAATCACGTGAGTTTAATTCCCGCTGTGATCGACTTTACCTGTCATACTTCCAGAGACGATAGAATAAAATTCCACTCGAATATTGTTACCAATATAATCAGTTGTTCACTACAAGTCGGCTGTCTTAAATCCGGTATTCTTTGGACCCAACCATTATCGGACCGCAGAAACAGAAAATAACCTCTAAGTAAACAGTTCTGATATCTCATTCCACATATACATTGATGCTTTATCAAACTTCGAACCAATTTTGAAATCAATAAATACAATACGGCTTCCTAACAAGGTTTTTAATTTGCTTTGTGGAATATGAAATCTACAACAAACCAAAACTTCTATATGTGCCGGGCCATGCATTGTGTGTCGATTTTACTAGATACAATCTGTATTACAAATTGTGCGACCTTGTGCCTATGCAAGAAATCATGGTTGGTGGGTGACAGAACCGGAGGATAACCGAACAAAATGCTTTGTGGTATGTAATTGAGTCCCTTCACATTCAGAATTTGAATCCTGCTTAGGTTGACCTCTATCCTTCCTGTTCTGATAAAATAAACTACCAACAAGTGTTGAGTCAACTTAAAAACTCCTCCCCTGTCAATATGTAGCCTTGGTACAAAAAAAAAAAAGCATCAGATAAAATGCCTTTAGTATTCGTTCGAGTTCTTTCCGCTCCGAGTTCAAATCTCACCGAAATCATCTTTGCATCTCATCCTTCCGGATTAGATAAGATAAATTACTAGCCGTATACTGCGGTCGATATGATCGACTGTTTTCATGCAAAAAAATGTTGAAACCTTAGGGTGACATTCAAAAGACAAAGTAGAATAATTTTATGCGAACTCAGATAGAAATTAGAGCAAGAAGAAGAATAAAAAAAAAAAAATGTTATAAGGAAAATCTAACAAGCTTTCAGATACGTCGGTAATCAAAAACTAACATGCTGAAAATAGATCCTACCAGTTCAGATTACAGTATGAAGAATAGGAGGCGAGGGAGTCTCCATGTGCTAGACATAGCAGTCAAGTTTCCCTAGGCTAACACCCAATTGCCCTAAAATAAAACGATTCCTTACATAACCGGAATTTGCTGTCTAGAAAAAAAATGGGATGGTTATGACTGAAATGATCACAGGTTTGCTTCATCAAGGCCGACTTGGCGCTAAACAACTTAACGAAAAAAAGACAATACAGGTTGTTATTTTTGTTGTTTTCAGCTATTTAGAGAGGTGGGATGAAGTCATTGTCTTATACTTTACTTACTTACTTACTCTCTCTCTCTCTCGGTTACAATCAATTATAAAATATTTATGAAGCCTCTACATTATCATCTTATTCGGTTATGAAATTCTGGAACAGTTATAAGAAATTATATTCAGACCTACTCTAAAAATCAAAGAATGTTGGAATTTTCTTCCCAAGTAGACATTATAGCTGTATTTGTTTTCTTTCAAACTTTTGTTGCGTTTGTTTTTTTTTTTACAGTTGACGCATACAACTTATCTCAGATGACTCAACAGTACAAAGAAAAACCTAGTAAACTACCTGCTATACACATTGAATAACAACCGCACTGAAGTTTTCTAATATAATTAAGTATTTTAATTTCAACAGTATGGTGAAATTTTAAAATTAAAAATAAACCAACTTAAGTTAGATTTAACACCCATTGTTTTATTTGCATTCTAATTCTTGACTCTTTTCTAAATTAACAAATAATAATAAACCAAAATTAAGCTTTAAAACCGACATAATTTCACTCTTTTCATTAAAAATAGATTATATAAAAACTTCTTTGTATTAAAAAGGAAGAGGGCGTGGTCTGACCAGATAGATTCATATGGCATGTCATAGTAATATCTGTCTAGGAGAAAACAGCCGCATTCATTTACAAAACTATTCAGACAAAGAATAAAGAGCTGTGAAGTTCAGTGTTAGTATATTAAAAATAAAATATGATGTAGAAATAAGAGAAAAATGTATCCACTTCTATAATATCAAAATGCAAAACATCACCAATAATACTAACAAAAAGGACAGGCAATTAGCCAAAAGACCAATTAAAATTAGAAGAGTTGAACTGGGTT
>JAOPJW010000001.1:96603156-96613165 GCA_027122535.1 Octopus maya | reverse complement strand
AGGTTAAGAGAAGAAGTTGTTTTATATGACACATTCTACCAGTGTCCCAAGTTTGAAAGTGTTTCGTTAAGAAAATAAATGTTGCCCGTCAAACCCCAAAGGCCCCCATTGAATTTATCCTTTAACCCTTTCAACCTGGAAATTTTTCTCAAGTCGGTAATGGCGGGTGGGGGTTGTACGCATGCGTGCTTTTTGAGCTGTCATTATAGTGACATACACGACGATCATATATCTGGCGCTCTATACTTATCAGAAAAACCGGAGCCCGGAGCGGTACTATACTGCATCACGTAAGTCGTAAAATGTTTGACTGGTACAAATACGAACCAGCCATGCTGAAAGAGTTAATATTAATTACAGAAGCTTTCCTTGTTGCTGAGAGGCTACAATCAGAGTCCGAGAAACCGGTTGGTGTCCCGTGACTTTATTTATTTATTTAGTCCTAGTAGAACCCTTCGCGCATCGAACAAAATATTAAGCGACATTTCTTGTAACTCTTTTCGTTCAGAGTTCAAATTTCGCCAAGATTGACTTCGCATTCCATCCTTACGAAATCGATAAAAGTAAATCAGTCAAGTACAGAAGTTGCCGTAATCCACTTGCTCCCTCCCCTCGTAATTGTTGGCCTTGTGTCAAACAAGAAATAATTTATTATCTATGCAGATATATATATAAATTTAATGAACGGAGTAAAGCGCATATGTTAACTGCATACTTTTATTTCCAACATATGTTTCGAAGATTACAAATCTTTGCTACCCTGGTATCTATGAACCAATTTATTTTGTCCGAGTTATTTATTAATTAGGAGAAAATAAATACAGAGGGCTAAACATAGAGGAATTAAGTCGATTACATCGACCCCAGTGCATAACTGGTACTTATTTAACCGACCCCAAAAGGACGAAAGGCAAAAATCGACCTTGGCGGAATTTGAACTCAGAACGTAACGGCTGACGAAATATCGCTAAGCATTTTGCCCGACGTGCTAACGTTTCTGCCAGCTCGCCGCAGATATATTGGTGAGTTTGGATAAGTTTGTATATTATGCGTAGGATCTTACGATTTTTGGATCCACCCTGCAGAGGCGTAGCCAGGTTCTAAAGTTAGGAGTAGCAAGCTCATAAAAAAAAAACAAAAAAGGTGTTGTGACACACATCAAACAATTTTTAACTCATTTCTCTTATACTATGCGAAATATTTTATTAGTCATAAAATACGTAATTGTCATCTACATTCATTAATTTTAATGTTTCGGTAACAATGTCATTATGTATGGAGCTTGTAACTACGGATATAGGTGAGCAAAGCGTTAAAAAGAAACGTTGAAAAGGCGCCAATTTTGAAAAATGTGCTTGCGGAGAGAGGTCGCTCCCTTTATTTCTTTATTAGCTGCGTCGATGTCACCCTGTCCTTAAGACATTAAAAAATTCTCTCTCTCCCCCCCCCCCCCATCTCTGTCCTAAAACGCCACTTTCCTCTTCGCAGCAAGTCATACGAATTATCGGAAATCTTCACGATCTCAAATGTAATCCTTAACATTTCTTTTCTTAATCAGATTTCATCACTGAAAATTGAGGTCCCAGTTCATATGTATGGAGTAATGCAGTTAACGAGAGACGAACTGTTGCTTCTCTTCTGCTAAGGATTGGGGACCACGGACACATGCGCTCTCTGTCTCTCTGTCTCTCTCTCTCTCTCTCTCTCTCTCTCTCTCTCTGCCTCTAGTCATGGTTGTGTATACTCAGTCAGAGGTCTTCCAGTCCACTCGTTGATGTTGTCCAGCTAATGTCTTCACGGTTCTTTGGTTCCTTGTGTCCCATTGACTCTTCCTTCATGGATGTCAGTGCTGAGACTCCGGGCTCAGATGACATCCCTAAAATACTGCAGCTTTCTCTCCCTGGCAATTATCAAAAATTCCCCTTTCCCTTCCCATTTCCATAAGTGCAAACTCCTTTCTTTGATGGTCAGTCCCGCTGATCTTCAGTATTCTTCGATAGTATGTTGTCTCAAATAATGAGTTTGGCACCGTTCTTTGCTTCCAGGGCCCAGCTTTCACATCCATACAATGCAACGATCCAAATTAGTGACTTCATAAGCTTTAATTTGATGTTCTTCTTAAAGCACTGTCATTTCATATTCTTATTTCTTTACTGCCCACAAGGGGCTAAACAAGGACAGACAAAGGGATTAAGTCGATTACATCGACCCCAGTGCGTAACTGGTATTGAATTTATTGACCTCGGTGGAATTTGAACTCAGAACGTAACGGCAGACGAAATACCGCTAAGCATTTCGGCCGGCGTGCGAACGTTTCTACCAGCTCGCCGCCTTAAAACTTCCTTATTTCAATTTAGAAAACTTAGGCGTGTCTTTCAGCTAAAGGGAAGACAAACAGGCATTAGCAGTCTCAAATTCTAATTGAAGACCTGGCGCTAATTATCTTCAGTGATGGTCATGGTGAGGGAGTCGGGTACTTGACAATAGTTTATATATATGTACAGCTAATCTAAGATCCTACATCTTTCTGGTTCCAATAAAAGACTCTACATGGGAATCCTTTGTCGCATAAAATACATGACCAAAGGGAATGGTGGTGTTGGAGGAGGTGATGTCGACATACTCCGTGTATGACTGGTATTCTGTTTATGAATTCCGCCATGATGAAAGGCAACGTCAACGTCGGTGGGATTATGAAGAATAACACATTCTTAGAATTCTTCCTTGCATATGTTTACCGAAATATTTGTGCAGCGACGAATATTTACATAAAATTTGTTTGTCTGTCTCGTCTCTCTCACCCTTCTCATACGTACACACACACAGACACACATGGAGAATTATGCTGAACTAAAAGAAAGTTCTATCAAATATGAATTATGTTTTTTTTGTTTTCCTGTTATTCCAATAATAAAAAACAAAATGTCTTAATCCGTCACACAATATAGAAATAAACCAATTCTAAAAGACAGAATGAATGCTGTATATAACTAGATAAATAAATAAAGTACTAAAATATCGTTAAAAATTTATAAAACGAAAAGTAGTAGTAGCAGGAGGAGGAAGAGGAGGGGTTGTAAGTATATTGTGCCGGTTTATAGCTCTTCCATACCGATTCCAGTCATTTATCCGTTCCAGATACCATAGAGAAATTCGCGACAAACACAAATGCGTCAATAACACAAAATACATTTGAATGGAATCAATAAAAACCATTGTTCTTGAAGAAATAATAAACATCTGACAACTACAGACGTCGCCGTCGACGACAAAAGACAAATTCTTTCGTGTTGTTTTAATTGGGTATTTAATCTGCAATTAATTGCTAATTAAATGTTTATAACTTTTTCATAACTAATTTTTGTTGCCACTCAAAACAGAATTACATGCTCTTTTTATTTAAATTTATGTCAAAATAGTTTAAAATATTCTTCTGCCGGCATTTTTTTTTTGTTTTTTTTAATGATTGCATGTCACTTTTCTTCAAGAGTTGAGAACGTTTGTTCTTTCTGTGGAAGAATAAACGATTCCTTGATATTTTAGTGACATTGTTTCTACATGCCAGTCGTATTTAAACGAAGTCGCAATATACACATCGTACAAACATCACGCACGCCATTTCGTACAAAGTTGGCTCTGCTCCAGCCATTGTTGCAATTATTATAAGAAGTACTTGAAGCCAAAAAACAAAATTTGGCGCACAAATACACGAACCACACACACATTAAACATATATATATGCACACACACACACACACACACACACACACACGTATACGCGAGTAGTCACAGGAAAGAAAGTTGCCCTCAGCACATTTAGTCGGAGTTACATGCATTATCCAATAACAAGTTTGATTCGGTTCCATACAACATAGATTCGTATAACGAACCTACCTCGCTAGGGTTCAAACTTATTGAAATAAATTTCATAAATATATATATATATATGTTTGCGCGTGTATGTGTGTGCAGTCTTGGCACTCATGTACAGGCGCGCACATTCACTTCAATATATACATGCACGTAGAACTATATACTTACACACGCCGCCCCTTCCTACCTGACTGATTTGTAATCGTTACTTACTCTATTTCCTGCCCTCCGCGTGATCAGTTTCTTGTCCACCATGCGGTATTTTACAACTGACTGTTACTCATATACCAACATCAAACCACGACACCACGTGACCTTTCTCGACCAATCACAGCCCATTCTGTCATTCAAATTCAAAATGGTTGACGACTAGCATCATACTTGAAACTCAAGAGTACCAACGAATTTGAATCAAACAGTTTTGATCCAAGGACGTTTCCATTTCTACCTAAGCAATATTGCGTGACCAGTCGATATCATACGCTTGGATCACCTCACATAAACGATGTTCGCAATGACACACCTTATCAGTATTATATTTCCAATGTCCCATCTCAGACATAGAAGACTTTCAAAATCCAATTGGAAAAATGTCTTTGAAGTTTACTAAAAAGCATAAAAGTGCTCAATCGCCAAAAGCAGAGAAATCTTCCACCTAGTCTCCGCAGCAACATAACCGGAGCAGCCATCTTGACAGAGCACGATTAACTAACACTGATTGTACAATATTTCATAGGCATGAAACACACGTCCGCGCGAGAACGTGACTGGGAAGAATTTTTACAAAGTTCATCACCAATCTTTTAAAGCACATCAAAGTGCAAAATATTCCTTTCTGCTGTAAGCATAAGACCTGAAACTTTGCGGGAAAGGGGCCAGTCGATTAGATCGACCACAGTGTGCAACTAGTACTTAATTTATCGACCCCGAAAGGATGAAAAACAAAGTCGGTCATGGCGGAATCTGAACTCAGAACCTGAAGACAGACGAAGTGCCGCTAAGTATTTTGTCCGGTCTGTTAACCATTCTACCAGCTGACCGCTCTGCCAAAGCAGGAAATATTGAGATGACTGGAATGAACTTCGCACAGAAAAAGAAAGTAGAAAAGACGATTAATGAAGAGGAGATTCGGAATGAACCTAATATTGGTCTTGGTTTGGTTTCGTTCCATTTAGGATTCCAAAGAATAGATCGATTTGTTAAGGCCATGAAAACATTCTTTCTTGTGCTATTGTTAAAAAGGGAGCTGGAAAAACGGAGAAAATCACAGATTTGACAGTTTTGTGCAATCTTTATTCCAAAGAAAACGAAAAGAATGCAATTTTAAGAACGAATACAGTAACAAAAAAAATGCCGGGGATAATAGTGGTGGTTGTGGCAGATGCGGCGTCGATAGCGGTAATGAAATATAGACTGCGTCCCTTAATGATAACTAAGAGATATATTCTCATCACGTGTTTCCTCTAAAATCTGAGAAATGTTTTCGAGGGCCTAAATGAACTACAAACGAGGCTGAGGTGATATCGGGTATCGTTAATTCTACAGCTTAATGAGTTTACACCTGCTTGTGAATGACTTCGCCCAAGTAAACACACAAATTATCATCACTATCATTATTATTATTATTATTATTATTAATATTTAGCATATTGAATAAACTCTTTACGTAAGCCAGAAGGAAGAGGTGGGGGTTATAAAACTATGTAGGTTCCTAATTAAATTTAGGGTTTTCTGTTATTGGCATCAATCATGTCAATAGTCAGTTTAATGTTAGGGTAGGTGGGGACAGATAGGTAGGCGGGGTAACCAGAAGGTATGGCGCCAGGATGCTAATCACTTGAACTTCTCACGCTGGTATTTTTCTTTCTATCAATTTTTTTTTGAAAAAATATGTGTCTGTATGTTTTTGAAACATCGTAATATAAATTTATAGATATACTCTTACAATATATGTAACGTACATACGGTATACATTTAGCATACAACATATGTCATTTGTAAAAGAACGGTTGTATACATTGGTTGTGTGTAAAATACATACAGCGTATAATACGCACACAATGTGCAGCAAACTCGACTAAGTTCAAGTTTTGCATTGAAGGTTTTAATATTTTGAACCCCCTGCAAATCATGCGGAGAAAAAGTCTTTGATTCCATCATCATAAAATATATGAAGGATATGTGAATGAATGTGTGTGTTTGAAAAGCGTATTGGCAGAATGGTGGAGATCGTTAGGTAGGAAGCTTTGTGATATTTATCTAGGTTCTGGGCGGGTCATGTTCGCATCACACTTTCGAAGTTGGCTGCGTAAATGATCGATGGATCGGTCGAATGTTGGATGTAATCCCTTGCGGAATGTCCTCTGGTTCCTTGTGCTCAGAGTTCCAATCCAGCTTTCCATCATCAGTGCAGCGGAAACAGGTTCTTCAAGATCTGCAAATTCTAATAAGCTTCTAATGAGAGACGAAGTGACACGGCCATAATTAACCATTTCCCGTCTTGTGTCTCACATGGGATACAAAGGACATATTTCTCTGGTGTCTATGCATTTGCTATGATACATATTCCCAACCACCAGAGTAACTTGATACTTATGAAAGGAAAGCTTTATATTTCTCACAACGTATAAAACAAGGGTTACTCTTTTACTCGCTTCAGTCTTTTGACTGTGGCCATGCTGGAGCACCGCCTTTAGTCGAGTAAATCGACCCCAGGACTTATTCTTTGAATGCCTAGTACTTATTTTATCGGTCTCTTTTTGCCGAACTAAGTTACGGGGGACGTAAACACACCCGCATCGGTTGTCAAGCGATGTTGGGGGTACAAACACACAACATAAACACACACACATATATATATACGACAGGCTTCTTTCAGTTTCCGTCTACCAAATCCACTCACAAGGCTTTGGTCGGCCCGAGGCTATAGTAGAAGACACTTGCCCAAGATGCCACGCAGTGGGACTGAACCCGAACATTTTATTGAAAGAAAAAACTATTCTTGTTTTGTTTTTAAGGTACAGGAAGCAATCGACGACTGCGTGAGTTGAACGTGACCCTTTTGAACCCAAATTTTTGTAAGAATCTTTGGCACGGAACCATTCGTCCACCACTTCATATCTGTGTTAATTTTGGCATAAAAGGAGCCTGTTCGGTGAGTATTAAAATTATTTGATTATATTATTAACTTATAGACCAACAGCGAACTGGTAGAGCGTCGGATAAAAATGCTTTGTAATTGTCACTACTCTTCTTGTTCAGGGTTCAAATCACGCCAAGGTGAACTTTGCCTTTTATCTTTTCGGGATTGATAAAATGAAGTACCAAACAAGTACTGAGGGCAACAATTTCAGTTAACCTTCCACTTATCCCTTAAAATTGCTGGCTTTGTACCTGTATCAGAAACCATTATTTGCCTTTCATCCTTACGGGGTTCATAAAATAAAGTACCGATCGAGTAGTGAAGTCGATGTTATCTGAAAGACAGCATGCAGCCTTGGGAGTCGCAGTTGAGAGCCACTGTTATAGATGAAGAAAAAAATGATAGTAGATGATATAAATAGTAATGTATACCGCCAGGAATGATGTTGCGGAAGATACTGGTTTAAAATTTTCAAGTGTCAAAATAAACATGCGATTTCCAGTTGCTATAGCAAAATTAACTTCATGCAAAAATTGAAAGCGTGTCATTGTTTCAAGTAATAGATAGTTATTCACTATTCACAAGAGGCAGCGAGCTGGCAGAATCATTAGCGAGTCGGACAAAACGCTTAGCGATATTTCCCTTGGCTCTTTACATTCTCAGTTCAAATTCCACCGAAGTTAACTTTGTGCGTTTCATCTCTCCCCGATTAGTAAAATAAAGCACCAGTTAAGTGCTAGGGTCGATGATATCGATTTATCTCCTTGCTGGCTTCGAACCCTGTAAGAGCCCAGTGTCACGTTCAGGGAGAATATTCTGATCCATGGCCTCTTAAACGCCATGGAAACCAAGTGACCATTATGAGTCCCTGGACTAAAAAAAGGAAAAAAACAATATCGATTTCGCATCTTTTTTGTTGCTGTCATAATTTTCAATTCTTTTAATTTTGTTCCAATTGTTTTCAAAATTGTTTTCAAAATTGGTGTACTGATGTCGTTTGTATGCTAATTATGGAAATGAAAGTGTATGCTAATTATGGAAATGAAAGTGCCTATTTTCTGAATGTTTATACTACCTCATTTATGTAATTTCACCTGTATTTTTTTGAGAAAAGAACAGATATTTTCAGTTTTTGTCCTGTTACTACTTCATTTTCTTAATTTTGAAATGTGTGTTTTCCTGAACTTTTTCAACTTAAATAGAATTGTGACTACAACCAACTCGTTTAACCTTTCAAATATGATTGAAAGATTGATAACCAAGGAGGATGTGGTTTCTTACTTGCAAGAGAATAGTATTATCCCTAAAAGAAAATTATGTGCAAAAAGACATATGAACAAGATGCTAGTGGTGCTCCTGAAAAGGATGCAACTAGTGTATGCCTGTCAGAAAACATATACAATTGGAAGGCGGCACCCTTCCTCTTAGAAGAACTGTATTGTATTTTTTACCCTCTGCTCATGTGTTGAAGAACTGACGATGAGCCACTGCACAACTGTCAATTACAACAGCTATGTTTGTGAAATATGTGCTGAGGACCTGCTCTGCAACCCAGTTCAGATTGGCAGTCCTGAGAAGATTGTTGAGATAGACTAAAATCTTCTCAAGATGAGTGCTTGCTACCTGAACAGTGGGATTTTGTGTGTCACAAGACCAGACATGTTTTCCTTCTTGAATTTTTCTCCAAAAAATGTTTTAATTGTTTACATGAATTGAACTATAGTCTGTTTCTTTTTGTAATGTTAGTGTAGAGTTTTTATTTTTGGAATTTTTGTGAAAAAAAAATTCATTGAGGATTTTTCCTTTTTATATTGTTTACATGCCTGCTCCAACATTTCACATGACATTATTCATTAAAACTTATCAAAACTTCAAAACTTCTTACAGGATTGTTGTCGTAATTTTGTCATAGACAGCTGTCACACATAGACAGCTGTCACACAAAATGCCAGCTTCCAAATTCTGTTTTCTGATTTGGTAAAAATGATCAAACTTTAAACATTGGTTTATCAAAACTTTTTCTTTAACTAGTGAATAACAAAATCAGAATCAGAATAAAAAATTACATCTATATACCAAATTTGAAAATTCTCACTTAATTTTTAAATTTCAAAACCTATGATAGCAACAGAAACGATCCTATGTTTTTAATGAAGTGGTAATTATTTAGAAAATAATCTGCAACTTGAACACATATACACACACTCACATGCATAGACACATGCACTAACATGCAGACACACACTCATTAATACACACATTTTATGCGCAAATGTAATTCATATTGTAGATAAGCATGGTAAGATTGATAGTTAGGAAAACAGATGATTGTATTGGCTCCAGTATTGACTAATGAGAGGCATAACAATAATGGAGATGAGGGTAGAGGACAGTGTCTCTCTCCCCTGGCAGCTGCTCACAAGTATTGAGAACGTTTGCTATGACATCTGAATAAGTACTTCTTTTATTGACCTCAAACGATTAAATGCAAATTTCCTGTAAATACCATGTTTTAATAGAATAGCTCTTGTAATAGAAGTTTTTCCATTGTAAAACTAATATTGGTTTCAAATTTTAGCACAAGATCAGTAATTTGCAGGGAGGGAGTAAGTTGATTAGATCAGTCCCTGTGTTCAACTGGTACTTATTTTATTGACCTCTAAAGGATGAAAGGCAAAGTTGGCCTTGACTGAATTTGAACTCAGAACATAAAGATGGATGAAATGCTGCTGAGCATTTTGCCTAGTGTGTTAACAATTCTGCCAGCTCACTGCCTAATTGTTAAAACTAATATCAACAATAGTTTCGATGGTGATGGTGACAGCTTGTTGCATTGTGGCTCTGGTTTGAGCATGTGACATATTTTTTGCCTGAGTCTACCTGCTTGACAAAAAGGTTCCACTTGTGCTTCAGGATTCGATTGTGTCTCAACTGTGACTGAAACATACTGTTTCAGGCTTGACTTCACAGTTTTCCTTTGAGTCTTCCTTACTC
>JAOPJW010000001.1:96089214-96101048 GCA_027122535.1 Octopus maya | reverse complement strand
AGAGATAATATGATTTATTGTTTCTTGTCCATTTCCACATATTCTACAGTTACTTGTTATGTTTCTTTTCATTATATGTTTTTATTATTACAAGACTTGTAAGAAGAGGACAAAGCAGTGTGAATCATCTGATCGTAAAACATGTGGCAAACCATCTCCGGATTCGAACGACTGCAGAACGATGGATGCTACAGCAAAGACCTCTTCCTGACAGGAAACTGCAAGTTATGAGACTGATGCATCAGATAGTACTCGGAGGAAACTGAAGGTTCAGTGGCCTACTATTAATGAGAAAGGAAGACGTAAAGAGTTTGAGAACAAGGCATGTCAAGCTCTGTATAGTGTGGCAAGATCTACAGTGGAGAAACTGGGAAAATTAGCAAGCTCAATATATGATACAGAAAAGGAATTACTTGGAGTGAAATATGGAACCCGATTAGTGAAAGGAAAGTGTGGACCAGGCAGGAGGACCAGGAAAATGAAACAGTTGAGGAGGGTAGAGAGCAGCTTAAGAAAGCAATGGAAATGAGCGGAGGAAGGCGAAAAACCTGGCCTCGTACAGCTGTACGAATATTTAAGAAGGAAATGCCGTTATGTGCAACGACATATCTGCCAATATGAATGAAGAACAGAAGGCAAAAAGATGCGTGAACAGTTTCTGAAAAACCCGTACGGGGTTACTAAGAAACTGTTCACTGAACTGAAGAGTGGCACCTTATTATGCAAAAAAGAAGAATTAGATGCTCATATGAAAGAGGCCTACGGTGATCCAAACTGTAACCCCACTGCCACCGATAAATGGGCTAAAGCATTTCTTAGAACCTGATATCGAATTTCAAATTGCGGACATCAGGGGGAAAGAGGTGAATGATTTTATGAAAAAAGCTAGAGCAAAGAGTGCCCCAGAAGGTGATGGCATCTCATATAAAGCATATAAATATTGCAATCATCTATGAAAGAAGTTCTTTGTACTGCTCCGACAGCTGTGACGCGAAGAGACTAGTAGAGGATTGGTGTAAAGCAGAAGGCGTATACCTGCTGAAGGAGGCCAATGCAGAAACTATAAAACAGTTTAGGCCGATATTCTTATTGAATGTGAAAGGCAAGATTTTTATGGGAATACTTTCAAGAACAGTGGATTATATAGTGTAGTGAATATGTTGATGAATCAGTTCGAAATGCCTTAATCTTTGGATGCGTTGAGCATTATTTTTCAGTTTGGAAAGCAATCTAGGATGCCAGACAGAACAAGACAAGTCTGAACATGGTATGGCTTGACCTAGCTAATGCATATGGCTCAGTGCCTCACGAATTACTGGTGAGAGCCATGGACCACTTCCATATTCCGGAGAAAGTAACAATACTAATGAAGGTATATAATGGCAGTTTCGAGATGAGGTTTACAGCTGGAAATTTTACAACGGATTGGCACCGAATGGAGATTGGCATTGCTGCTGGCTACACAATATCTGTCACGTGGTTTATCCTAGTCATGGAGATGATTCTGAAAGCAGCTAACTTTTCGGAACATATCACCCATGCACAATAACTTAAGAATGCCTTTATGGATAACGTGACACTTCTGTCGACAGACAAGAAAATTTTGCAGAGTGCCCTCTTGAGGTTAGGCGAGCTTGTGAAGTGGTCAAGGATGCGATTCGAGGCAAAAAATGTGGCATAGTCTGACATTTATTAAGAGAGTGCAGAAAGAAGTTAAGTTTGAAATAGCTGAAGGAAGTATCCCAACAGTCAAGGAAGAACCCGTTAAGAGTTTGGGGTGTGTGTACGCTGGAACATTGTTAGATAGGAGTCGTGCGATGCAAATTATGAAACAAGTGTAGGTTAACAGAAATTGATAACTCAAAGGTACCAGGTAAATATTGAATATGGTGCTTACAGTTCGGTTTGTATTCGTGCATTTCGTGGCCACTTCTAATATACGAGATGGCACTGTCACAAGTTTAAATCATGATTAAAATCAGGATTTCGCAACTTTCACCCACCTTTCGATAAATTCATTCGAGGACAGCACTTCTCTCTCCACTCTCAATTTTCTTTTCAAGTGAACCTTAACAAAGTCGATGAGAACTCTACCAAAAAGGAATGTATTTGTCCACATGCTTTTCAGCCTTGTCCACCTAACAACCTCTTCCGTCACAGCCACTAGGCAAAGGAAAACTGCCTTACCTGCCTGATTGACGGAGAGCGGCGGTACTGCCCTAGAGCAAGCAATAAGAACGATTTACATCAAATACAAAATAGACAACACATCAGAAATTGATAAGTGCAGAATTTATGGACAAAATAGTGAAACCGTATGGCAAATTACCAGTCAATGTACGACACTAGCCTAGAAAGAATATAAGAGACGTCATAACAATATAGCGAAAATTGTCCATTAGACACTTTGCAACAAGTACGAACTTGATAGAGCAAAAAAGTGACACGAGCATAAACCCGAAGGCATCGTCGAATATGATAGTGCAAAGATCCTATGGAATTTTATGATTCAGTGCGACCATGAGATAGAGAATAGGAAACCAGACATAGTGTTAATTGAGAAAGCAAACGATGCTGGATCATAGATATAGGATGCCCAGCTGACAACAAGGTATGCGATAAGGAAGAAAGAAAAGTCGAGTGATATAACAGGTTAGCTTGAGGGGTTAAGCAGTTGTGGTCGCTGAAAAAGGTGATAGTAGTACCAATAATTGCTGGAGCCCTGGGAACAGTGAGTAAAAATCTTGAGAAGTACACGGAACAAATGGGGGATGAAATAAGAGTGGTGCCCTTGCAGAAAACAGCACAGATTGGAATCGCTTGAATACTTCGGAGGGTGCTCGAAAAATAAGGAGTGTTACCTTAGTTCACTGGTAGTGAACAGCTGACACTGTAGTACATCTCCAGCGTTAGAAGGTGTGCAAAGGCAAGAAGAAGAAGAAGAAGAATTTGCGGTTTGATCAGTTGCCAGGACTGTATCGAAGCAGAGGAAAACAGCTTAGGGTAATATATAAAAAAAATGCCGCGGAGCCATTGTTGAAACATACGAAGGCTGGCGTCATCAAAACTGAAAATTGTGTAATGAAAGAAAAATTTAAACAAGAAATTAACACAAAAAAGAAAAAGCATGGAAGAAAAAAAATGTATGATCAGTTTGCAAGAGATGTGAACGCAAAGACAGAGACTGAAGCTCTCATATGCGCATCTCAGGAACATGCCTTAAGGACCAATTATGTTAAGTGCAGAATAGACAACACTATCGACAGTGACAAATGCAGAATGTGTGGTGAGAGAGGTGAAACGGTATGGCACATCATTAGCGAATGCCCGAAATTGGCACAACGCAAATACAAAGGACGCCATGACAATATGGCAAGAATGATCCATTAGGAGTTCTGTGGAAATCATGGCCTACAAAGAGCAAAGATGTAGTATGAGCAAACCCCAGAAGGAGTCACCGAGAATGAAAATTTCAAAATCTTGTGGGATACAATGATCCAGTGCGATCACCTGACCAGACATCGGAAATAGGAATTATCTTGGTGAATAAAATAGAAAGAACAAGCATGATAATCGACATAGCATGTCTCGGTGACAACGGGATCAATGTGAAGGAAGAAGAAAAAATAGAATAACTATGATGATTTAGAGTGGGAAATACGAAGGTTGTGGTCAATGAAGAGAGTAGACGTGATACCAATAGTAATTGGTGCACTTGGAAGTATCAGCACTCAACTACCAAAATGGCTGAAAAAGATTGGTGCAACTGTGAAGGTGGAACACCTACAAAAATCAGCATTACTTGGAACTGCAAGAATTCTTCGCAGGGTTCTTGAAGCATGACCAGTAAGACAGGGTCACCTTAGTCTGCTGGCTGTAGACAGCCGACACTTTCCATCGTACACAGCAAAATAAGCTGTGAGTTTTCATATAGTAATAATAAGGATTTCTTTATTAACCACAAGGGTTTACATTAAGAAAAACATTACGGACAGTACAGGACAAAGCAAAAAATGTGTGTGAGTGTGTGTTGTTGTGAGGGTTCACAAGAAATTCCAAACAGCATGGACGTGTGACAACAAGCTGCCGGGAAGATAGATCAAATCTGAAACCATCACGAAGCAGGGATTAAGAATCCACAAAAACAATGAGAGAACAATATGTGTTAATGTAAGCCATCTCAGAAAAACTGAAAGATTTTTCTTATAGGAGTATATTTCTTACTGGAGTGACTGTGTGGTAAGAAGCTTGTTTCTCAACCATTTGGTTCCTGGTTCAGTCCCACTGCGTGGCATCTTGGGCAAGCGTCTTCTATTGTAGCCTCGGGTCGACCAAAGCCAAGAGGCGTAGGAGTGGCAATGTGTTAAGAGTCTTGCTTCCCAACCACATGGTTCCAGGTTCTGTGCCATTGCGCGGCACCTTAGGAAACTGTTTTCTACTACAGCCTCGGGCCGACTAAAACCTTGTGAGAGGATTTGGTAGACGGAAACTGAAAGAAGCATTTGTGTATCTGTGCTTGTCCCTCATCATTGCTTGATAACCGATGTTGGTGTGTTTATGTCCCTGTATTTAGCGGTTCGGTATCAGTGACCGATACAATAAGTACCAGGCTTACAAAGAATAAGTTCGACAAAAGGCGGTGCTCCAGCATGGCCGCAGTCAAATGACTGAAAACGTGAAAAAATGAAAGAATAAAAGTGAAAGAATAAAAGAATAATAATAGTTTCCCCCAGATGCATCGCCACAGCAACAAGCGCATCAAAATATAAACACTGCAATATTTCTGTACGAAAACTGAAAACCTGTGAGTAAATTTTAAATCTTAATTACATATACATCCATATTTATATAAGATTTCAACATATATGCACATTGTTTTTTCTTCTCGGTCTCTCGCTGATACACTAATAATAATTTTAACTACGAAAGAAACATCAGTACATGTCCATGGGCGGTGTTCAGTTGAAAAAGTAAGCGCTGTAAAAACCAAAACCAACCAAAACAGAAAGAAAGGTGAACCATAAATACTATGAAATAATTGATTTATGATTTATACACAATACTATGAAACACTCCTCCAAAAACATACAGGAATAAACTCATTGCGTAAATACACGATGAAATGAACAGAGTGCAAAACTTGTGCGATAGAAGGCTGATACCGGACAGAAGAACACAATCTGTGCTGCACAAACAACACACAATAGTAAAACTAATACAACAAAAGACTCAAATCAAACCCCGTAACAAAACAATATACTATCCACCCCCAAAATGCAGCACACACAGCCCCACCAGCACAAAGGTGCAACAAATGATGCAATAGAAGGTTGCTTGAAATTATCAGATGACGAAAACTAAGAGTGGGGATGATGTTGGGGACGAACTTTACTTTACCTCAGTTTATGAGAGACAGAAGTTTCCGAAGAAACTCTGGTTGTAACAGCGAAAATGAAGCTGAACCTTTAAGGGAAGATCTCTTCCTCGACAGTGGTTCAGTAAATATGCAGACAGACCACAGCTGTTGTCCTAATACAGCTTCAGCAAATGATAGATTTAGGAAGAGGAAGTGGACCAGCGAAGAAAACAGGATAGTGATACAGCGCTAATTAGAAACTGAACCTAAAAGAAGGGGCTATAGAAAATGGGTGCTAACACTTTGGGTAGAGAAGGGTATGTTTAAAGTGACTGAGCAGAGATTAGTAGATCAAGCTGTTATTAGCAGAAGAAAGTGGATGACAGAATTGGAGGTAGAAGAGATCACAAGAGAACTGGAAAAGAAAGACCAGGCAGTGAAAAGACAAACAACATAAGAGATACAGCTCAATCCAAAAAAGAACCTAAAGGAAAAAATAATAATAGCACTACCAAGGGACAACTGGCATAAGTGATTTAGGTGATTTAAGTGAGGAAGATCAGAAGATTATAGATGAGTTGCAGGAAGTAATGAGTAAAGAAGTAAGAAAAATGTTACCAGCATTAAAATGCACCAACAGAAGGAAGCTCTTAGAAATGACGAGGAAAGTAGATTCTGTTATCAATAGGATAGATACTACAAATATAGAGGATACTGACTTATTGATCTATGCAGGAGGGGTAGTAGTTACTACAAGATTAGATACCTCACAGGGAAAGATTAAAAAAGAGTAAATGTGGAAAAGGAGACTACAAAATAAAGTGAAGACTTTAAGACAAGATATGAGTAGAATAGAATCTTGGAAACTGAACAATTTAGGAAACACAATATACAAACCTTGCCTCGAGAAAAGATATTTAGTCAAAGAGAAAGGATTTGTAGATCTCTCCTCAGGTGACACACTCTTAGGGAAAGTTAATATCAAAAGAGGAATTTTCCAGAGGGACTCGTTATCCCCTTTAATATTTGTCATATGTTTGATCCCCCTCAGTTTAGTATTAAGGAAGGGAAAGGCAGGGTATCAGTTCAGAAATAGCAATGGAAAAATTAACCATTTGCTCTACATGGATGATCTGAAGCTTTTTAGTAATAATGAAAAAGAGATAAATTCCTTAATACAGGCTGTAAAGCTCTTCAGCAAAAATATCGGAATGGAATTTGACATAAATAAGTGTGGAATATTAGTCATGAGAAGGGGACAGGTAGTCAACAGATGGCCAGACATTAAAATCATTACCAGATGGCCAGACATTAAAATCATTAAAAGGGAGAGAGATTTATAAGTATGTAGGTGTATTAGAATCTGACAGGCTACTAACTACAGAAATTAAAGCGAAAATGGAGAAGCACACCAGAAGGATGAGGAAGCTAATGACGTCAAAACTAAATGGTTGGAATTTAGTGAATGCTGTAAATACTAGGGCCGTCTCATTACTTAGGTACTCAGCATCTTTTATAGATTGGACAAAATTTGAATTAGCAAAGCTGGACAGAAGAACTAGTAAGGAATTCAATATGAATGGAGGATTCCACCCAAGGTTAGGAGTAGCAAGATTATACCTACCTAGAAAGGAATGCGGAAGAGGGTTGATACCAGTAGAAGACTGCGTGGAGTTAGCTAGAGTAGATATAGAGTCCAATGTAGGTAATAGTAAAGCAAGTTTATTAAAAGCTGCTAGAGCCACAGGAAAATATAGGAAAACCCAAACGAAGTTAAAAACCAGAAAAAAGAACAGAAACTATCTGACTGACAGGAGAAGGCGTTGCATAGTAGATTCCCAAAGATAGTTTCAGCAAGTAGTAGTAGTGAGACATGATTATGGCTGCAGAAGCGAAAGCTGAAGAGGGAGACAGAAAGTTTGTTTGTAGCTACACAAGATCAAGCATTAAGGACTAATTGGACAAAAGCCAAGATAGACAAAAACCAAGTAGATTCCCAATGTAGAATATGTTAGTCAAAAGAGGAAAGCGTTACTCATATAATAAGTGAATGTAGCTTGCTGGCACAGAAAGAATACAAGAGAAGACATGACAATCTAGGGAAAGCAATTCATTGGGAGTTATGTAGAAAGCTAGGATGTGAACATACTAATAAACGGTATGAACATGAACCTAGTAAAGTACTAAGAAGTTAAGAAATACAAGATGTTGTAGGACTTTAACATTCAGACTGACAGATTAATAGAAGTTAGAAGGCCAGATTTTGTAGTTGTAGATAAAGAGAATAGAAAGTACCAGATAATTGACCTTACAATCCCAAATGATAAAAAAAAAATCAATATGAAAAGTATAGAAAAAAGTAGCAAAGTACCAGGACATAGCCATTGAATTACAGAGACTTTGGAAAGAGAGAGTAAAATGTATCCCAGCAGTTATAGGTGCATTAGGAACTATCCCTAAAGATCTGAACAGATGGATAGAGGAATTAGGCATAAAACCCAGTTTAATACAGCTGCAGGAAACAGTGTTATTAGGGAGAGCTAGGATACTTTGGAGGGTTCTTGGCATCTAAGGTTTCTTGTTGTAGTCCGATATTAGGATTTTTTTTCTTTTCCAACAGTCTAATCTGTTGAGTGTAAATGAAAATAAGAATAGAATTTAATAATACGAAATATGTGAATATAAATGAAAATAATATGAAACGTCTCTGACAAAATGAAGTGGTATTAAAACACTATACTTTCATACACATATAAGTGTGTATATACACACACACATATATATATATCTACATACACATGCATATATACATGTGTGTACATACACGCACACACACACATGTGTGTTTATGTAGGTATGTATGTATTTATGTATGTACGTGATTTTTCAACTACATAAAAATGTAATAAAGTTTTGATAGTAAATATTTGCAACCAAAAAAATACTTGTCTTTTCGTATAACAGATATATTACAATTAGAACTGTAAGTATATAAATTTATGGCACGAAAAGCAAATAATAGTCTCAAATGAAAATTTACTGGGTTTTTGACAACGGGAATGCAATTATATAAACAGTCGGCTATTTAAAGAAAGAAAGAGGAGGAAACAAACGAGAAAATTAATGCTTTTAATGTTTTTACGAAATTTCACAAAAATTTCATGAGAGAGACTTAATGTGTAATGAAAATTGTTATAAAATTCTATTATTGCGTTGGTTTTTTTTAAATTTTTATCAGGAATATTAGATGAAAATAGCAATAGAGAAGAGTTTAACAAAATGGTTTAAGAAAAATATCTAATTCAATGACAATTTCAATAAAATAACTTCATAAAATCTATGAAGTCATTTTTTCTAGATTTTACATATTCGAAATTCAATTCGAGTGAAAAGGTCGGAATTGTTATATAATTAAAATATTGTCTTAAATTAATAAATTTATTTATAATTTTAGAAATGGGTGGATTTTACAAACGGAAAAAGAAAATAATTTGTAAAACAGAAATGAATTACAATATATATTAGTTTCAGATTTTGGCACAACGCTAGCACTTTCGGGTGAGGGGGTACATCGATTACTTCGACCCCCAGTGTCCAACTCGTATTTATATTAAGGACTGCGAAAGGAAGAAGTTAGGATCGAACTCGGAACGTAAATACAGTGAAATGTCACAGAGCAATTTTCTCCTAGTTCTAACGATTCTGGCAGCTCGCCGACATGAAGTTATTTAATATGAATTGAAATAAGGCGGCAAGGAGATGGCAGAAACGTTAGCACGCCAAGCGAGATGCTTCGCAGTATTTCGTCTGCCGCTAGGTTTTGAGTTCAAATTCCGCAGAGGTTCACTTTTCCTTTCAACCATTAGGGGTCGATTAAATAAGTACCAGTTACCCACTGGGTTCGATATAATCGACTTTATCCGTTTCTCTGTCCTTGCTTGTCCCCTCTGTGTGTAGCCCCTTGTGGGTAGTAAAGAAATTAGAAACGTTAGTGTCTTAGCGTTTCTGCCAGCTCTTCGCCATAGAAAGGAAATATAATGACGAGAAAATAAATATGACACAGCTTAAATATGTGAATGTGTGTGTGTTCCACATTTCAGGCTTGTCTCTGATTCTTTCTTAATGAAATTAGTTACTTTGTGCTCCTCTTGTGTTCTTATTGTTCCCGGAAGCTTTCACCTCTAATAACCATTTACCTGATTCAGATTATCCATGGATCTACCTCTGGATTGAAGAAAAGCAATCCCATCCGTTTCTATGCTTTTGGTTGGTGAGACTTAGGCAGCTGGTGCCTAACCTAAATATAAGCTAGGTGTGGGGAGACTGGACACCCGTTATTTAATAACAGAGTAGAGTAAAATAAAGGATACAAGTAGATAAGGAGTTGTGTTGAACTCCGGAGATCCCCTCTCTTGCATAACAAACTCATCGAAAGCTTCCCAGGGGCAGGACAAGTTTTAAACTGGGATTTCAGTCTCTTAACGTAACGAATTTTACTAAAGGTTGCCTTAGAAGTTTATGATAGTTTTATCTTTGTTTCCAGACAGCAACAGAATGAACAAAATTTTAAAAGGTAACCATGGAGCAGAGGAAAGAATTTGAGAGCCGAGTCTATTATGGAATAAACTCGTCTAAAGTCAACGAGATTGAAAGATAGTCAAGAATGATTTTAAACTAGGAGCCAGCTTAAACTGAGTTGTACGAGTTAGATACGAACATGAAGAGACGGTTGATCCACGGGGAAGCATACATAAGAGCTTAGTATAAACACACTTAAATTATTTTCCTATGAGACTCAAGGGCAGTGAATAAGCAACAGAGACTAGTAAGTGTCTAATAGACGTTCATTATCGTGAAATAGATTTTTTTTTAAGTATCAACATAATTTTTAAAGATAAAGTAAATTATTTTATTCGTCAGACAATTTTTTCATGCTTTCCCTATGAGGTGTGATATAATCTGGTAAATAAGTCAAATATTAGATGCATCGATAACAATGTTGTTTCTTTCCTTTTAAGAAATGAAATATTTTATAAAGTTATGAAAATATGTATCGTTTATTAGGTATGTGAAAAAAAAAAATAGTGGTGAAGCGTTTACGTAAATGTAGAAATATTATGGGGGAAAAGGTGCCAAAGTAGATATTCTAAATATGTGTTAATACCCACACAGACATATATTCATATTCACGTGCGCTTGCACACTCACAGATATCTACGGAAAAGATGGAGCAACACATAGATAATAAAATATTAAGGATTTTAAAAAATTAATTAAACGATTAAAATTAATGCGTAAACGTATGAAAATATTAGATATTTCTTTAACTTATAACTATTACAGTATATGTATGTATGAATGTATGCATGTATTATGTATACATGTATGTATGTATGTATGTATGTATGTATGTATGCATGTATGTGTGTATGTATGTGATATTCAGCATGATCTCTCGTGCTCCTTATGTAATAAAATTGTGTTGGTCAGCCAGTAGATTCACTCGGCGCCATAAATCCCGACATCTACTCGGTCTGCTGCTGCTGGAAAACTAACTTGTAAATGAATGAGGAATGGCTCGCAAGTCCTCTGCGAACTTCAAGAGCCTTCTGAGAAGTCAACAGCGATAAAGAAACCAAATGTAAAGTATTTCTTAGACTCAAATATGTTCTTGAAATTGTCTTACTCGGACACGAGTTAGCTTCTATACATCTCATCTACGTCACATTTACGTCACATCTACGTCACATCTACATCACATCTACGTCACATCTATACATGCATGTATGCCTACAGTTATGTATGTATGTATGTATGTATGTATGTATGTATGTATTGTGAGGGCATTCAGAAATTCCGGGTTGTTGTCCGACCTGCTGGGAGACCACTGATGGTGGATTACTTCTCAGCTTTTGTTGAAGCATGTGTTTAGGAGAATGTCACTCTGATATAAAACCAGATATGCAAGGAATGGCCTTGGACATCTTGGAAATCTTTTACTTGCTCTTGATATCATGACATTGTCACATTCCTGAGCCTGCGACCCATATTGGCACTAGACATCTTGCCCCGGTTTGTCTTTGGGTCAGTAGAGAAGAGAGAGCTTATGAGGTATTGTGTTGGCCATATGAGTTGGAACAAACATTATGCAGAGACATTGCTGTGGTGGTGTTGGTCATCATGTGTGAGAGCACGCAGCCTAGAGGTTAGTGCTGCACTCACTGTTCGTGAAATCATGGGTTCGATTCATAAGCCGGGCAGTGTGTTGTGTTCGTGAGCAAAGCTCTGAAAACACTTCGTCTCAAATTGTTCTTCGATCACTTCGACATCTGATGTGTGACACTGCGTACACTTGGAATGAGCAATATCGACCGAGAGAGGGAGCTTATGCGTGACACAAACATTTCCATCACTATAAACAAATCATCTGTGCAGGGTGTTCAGCAAGAAATTGCAGACACACGCACACACACACACG
>JAOPJW010000001.1:94471718-94483255 GCA_027122535.1 Octopus maya | reverse complement strand
GGGGGGGGGGGTTGGAATAAAGAAAAGCCTTCTTGACTATATGAGGTAGGGTAGTGTTTGAGAAGTGGAGGAGGAGTAATGGTTCTGTGCCAAGAGTTGAGATGCTAATGTGAAGAAAAAACAAGCCATAGATGTCTTGTGATCAAGATATAAAGCTGAGTAATGGAAAGCTGGAAAAGAGAGCCACAAACGGTATTTATAAATCTGCTTCCATGGATCAGAGTATGTTAGGGTAGAGTATGACCAAATACTCTTCTTGATCCTAACCCTTTCTCATTTCTTAGTTATAATCACCGTGTTTATCAAAAAAGCAGCTCTGACCTGATTATTTGGATCATTAGAAGCAAATGACATTGTATGAATGATATTTTTGAGCTTTTTCCTTACCATAGATCATGCAGCATGTCAAGAAGCTCTGATATTTTCCTCACTGCACTGGAAGCAAACAGTGCCATCTACAGGAAATCAAAACCATTGTTTACAACTAGTGAGATCTCTGAAGACAGGGAGAAATATGGACTTATGCACACAGTCACACCTGTGCACCTGCACACACATACATGTGCATGTATGTATACAGCATGGGCTTCTATGAGTTTCTGTCTACCAAATCTACTCACTAAGGTTTAGGGGTACAGCAGAAGATAGTTGCTGCAAATACCACGCAGCAGCACTGAACTCAGAATTACACGAGATGCATAGGGAACTTATAAACCCTACAGCAGTGGTTCCCAAACTTTTTCAGGCTGCTACCCTCTTGGCACCCAGGCCACATTCCTAGTACCCCCTCCATCACCACTACCCCCACAAACATAGATCACTTTCTACAGCAAATTCAAAACAACTGTATCTCACAAATAAAACTTAACCTAATTCACTCATTTTTCTTTTTTACACCCCATTATCACTCCACTTTTCTTCAATGCCTCCAAGGGGGCAGTACCACCCACTTTAGAAACCATTTGCTCTACAGTTTTGCTTGTGTCTCTTTGTCTTGACATTGTATGAATGTCAGAGAAGGGATGTCTTTCATTTCCAATCTTCCATGGCCATCGGAAATATTACTTTGTTTGGAAATGGGTGAGGGTTGCTGACGGAAATGATATCCAGCTGTAGAAAACTTCCCTTGATAAATTCTGTCCAACCTATGCAAGCATGAAAAATTGGACATTAAAACAATGAAGGTGATATATATTTACTGTTGCCTCTGTCAAACCATTCAACCCATACCAGCATAGAAAATGGACATTAGATGATGATGATGATGATACTAATGAACAACAACAAAGTCATACAAGAACAATAATTCTGAGGCAAGAGACTAAATAGATACCATTGACCCAGTACTTAACTGCTGTTTATTTAGTCAACCCAGGGAGGATGAAAACTGAAATTGACCTTGGTAGGGTTTGAACTCAGAATGTAAAGTGTTGTTAATAATATTAAAGATATATAGAAGAATTAGATTAAAAATGTTGAATTAATTGCTAATATATTTATTGTAAATAATGTTATTGTAAGCGCTCTAAGGAATGGTTTGTAGTTAGCCATTAAGTATCGGATGAGTAATTCAGGTCCATCAAGGAATCCTTTAAATATTACGATTAGCAAATGTGGATAGCTTTTATTGCTTAAATAATAATATATGGGATGCAAGGAGTCTTTGAGGACACTGAATTATTAATATATTACTCTCTTCAAACCAATTAAAAGGTTTCTGTTTCCTTCAGATTCACCATGGTAAATAAAATGCTAACACAAGGAATGAAATATAGGACAGTCATTGTTGCCATATGTGCAAAACATGGCTGTTTAGAAATTGCCAACTTTCTAAATATTACAAGATCCTTTGTATATAAAATCATAGGCATTAGCTGCCCCTGATGGGAATCTTTCAAAAACAGAAAGCAGTCTAGATGTTGCAATACTATATGTAGTCTGATCAATAAGTATCCGGACTGTTGCTGTAGTAATGAAGCTAAAGCATGCAGAGTGAAGCCGCTTGGCACAGATTGAACTTAAACTCTGCTGTGCATGTACACTAAGTTTTAATGTTCTAGCTAACTTCTGCTGTTTACAGCAGTGCTTGGAAGGAAGGTGTGTAGCATGTGATTGTCGTGTTGACTATGACAGAAGCTGAGCAGAGAATCTGCATCAAATTCTGCCAAAAGCTTGGTGATGCCTGCTCAGAGGCCTACGCAAAGTTTTCATAAAGTTTTCATTGTTCTCGATACAATCAAGATCTTGTGCAACTGAAACCCAAATGTCTGTTTGGTCAGCTGAAAACAGTTTTGGCACAAACTTGGCAGACACACGTCTCATAACCAAATCTTCAATGTTAATGGGCTGAACTGTAACTTATCTGCACACCCTCTGATAATTCACGGATGGTGATTCGACAATTTCTCCTCACAGCTGCATGCACATCTGTGATGTTTTACTCAGTTTTGCTGGCTGCAGGTCTCCCAGAATGTTCGTTAATATCAACATTTTTTTGCCCATTTTGGAAATGTCTGAACTGTCCATACACTAGTGTGTGGTTCATACACTCCTCTCCATACACTTTCTCCAACTTTGCATTGGCCTCTGAGCAGATATCACCATGACAACTTTCTCTGTTAGGATCAATACAACGATCACACACTACACATGTTCCTTCCAAGCATTGCTGTAAACAGCGGAAGTGAGCTAGAATGTTAAAACTTAGTGCACATGCACAGCAGAGTTCTCGGTGAATCTGTGCCAAGTGGCTTTACTCTGCCTGCTTTAGCTTCGTTACTATGGCAACAGTCTAGATACTTATTGATCAGACTTTGTAAAGACTGCAGTTCAACCAACAGGTTCAAAACGTTATTGATGATGATCCTGGAAAATCAATGAGGGCAAGTTCCAAAGAACTTCACGTGTTGGAGAACTGTGCTGCATGAAGATAGTTGATGCAAGCTGTATGTACTGAGTAGGGGTCAATTAATGTCTGCAAAGACACATGGAAACTGTTTGATCTGTGCTGAGCAGTTATTTAGTAAATGCAAAACTCTCACAAGCATGGCGTGCTTTGGTTCTTCTTTGATGAAAAAAACTTTGACTAAGACCATAAGAGGAGAAATAACAGATGGTTTTGTTTAGATCCTTGAGATGTCCATAGAGTGACGTGCACTAAATTTCCAGCAATTGTGATGGTTTTAAGAGTGGTGAGCAATAAGAATCATCATGCTGCTTTGGATTTTCCAGGGTCTTAGAATTAATGCTGATGGATTTATGGCAGGACTACAGACAGTTTAGCATTGGTTGGATGAAATATGTGGTGGAAGGGCAGATGAGTTTCAACAAGATTCACAGAACCTTCTCACAAAGTCCGCATAATCCAAGAATTAATATCAGACAATCTTAACAATCATGTAACACTCGACTTATGGGCTCCAAATTCATCAGATTAAAATCCCATGAACTACATTTGGAGCATTTTTGAAAGGGGAAATTAACTGAGTTTTTCATAAAACAATAGCTTCATTGAAGGCTGCCATTGTCTGGGTGATATCTGAAATGAATAAAAACCATTCAGTGCAGGATGTCAATAATTCTGCATTGAAGCAGTGATTGAAGGTGGATTCATAAAACAGTTTTATATGAAAGTTTATTGAGATCTTGTGCACACGTTTTTATTAGAATACATTCTGTTCTTGCTAGATTAATCAATTGTTATATTAAATTATCAAATATGTCCTCAAATGCCTCTTGCACCCTATTTGTTTCTGTTTTAATGTTTCATGATTATGTTATGTTTTTGTTGCAACTTTTTGCAAGTTAGATAATTCTTTTAAAAGGGTGTGACTGAAACAGCATCTATTGGCTTGCCAGTGAACAATCGATTTCAAATATTTAATCTGACATTAGCTAATCTCTTAATCGCATTAATTCAACCAAAGTTTATAGCAAATAAAGCTAATCTCAGACAATATGCAAGACTATCACAAAGTATGTAATGTCCCAAACTATTCGATTTAGATTTCTTTAAATTGAATCTTACATTGGTAAGAGTCAAGTTTGTAAAGATTGTTTTCCATTCTTCAAAATAGAATTTGGTCAGTAACCTACTACATTGTTGTTGTATCTCTTTGTAATAATGGTTTAAATTCTCCTCTTCTGGTTGCTCTTCAAATCAGGAATTACTCGAGTTCTGGAGTA
This sequence comes from Octopus maya, assembly GCA_027122535.1. Lineage (NCBI taxonomy): Eukaryota > Metazoa > Mollusca > Cephalopoda > Octopoda > Octopodidae > Octopus > Octopus maya. The sequence goes on along the minus strand of JAOPJW010000001.1, from coordinate 94,479,070 downwards.
ATGGCTATTTAAAAACTAATTTGTCTTGTGTTTTATGGGTTATAGAGCCACTAAGACAGCAATAAGCATTAACCATTACTACGTTGATCCTTAAGCATTTGGGTTTTGGTGCCTCTGATATATGGTTCCTGTTTGCAGTTTGATGGAAGATTCACAAACTAAGTGGGAAAGACACCTTCACCAATACAATACAACTTGTCTCCTCTCTCTGCTTATTCTACCACTACTTCAATGGCCTCTGTTCCTCTGAAATAGCAAGTTGCACACTTCAGCCACACTTTTCACACTTCAAATACTGCAATAACGTCTTTTCCTCATTTTGGCATAACATCAACCATCTTTCATCTTGGTCTCCATCTTCTGGCGTTCCTTATCAAGGTCTATCTTTCAAACATTGATATTTAACTTAATCTTCAACCATATTGTTCTCAGAGGTTTCACAATGGTTGGATTACTTTCTCTTCCTGCTGGGTAAGGGAAGAAAACCAAACTATTTTTACCCCACAAGCTGGAGGTAAGATTAGGCCTGTGGAGATTAGTTAACAACAATGAAATGGATTGACTCCATCACCCACTTCACCATCCTGGTACTTCTAGTGGAGTCTGGCCAGATCTCTGATCTGAGGGTAACTTTCCCCTACTGAAAACATTCATGAGTGATGTCCATCTATTGAGACAAATCTTTAATGATGACACAGTGCTGACAATAAAATGTTTGTTGATTAATTAGATCCCTACCAAGTTGGATTGAAATAACAGATTCCAACATTGAACAGCCACGTCGGGTATCACATGACTTATTGTGGCCAGAACGTGTAACACTGATGTTGTTGTTGTTGTTGTTGAGGTTAATGTACCCCTTCCCCAAAATTACTGGCATTCTATCAAAATTTGAAACCAATAAAAAAATGCACCAAATAGAAATGGTTTTTGTAATTAGTCTTCTAAACTAGAATCTCTAATTTATGTTCTTCCACTATTTTTTAATGTTTCCTTTATCAGAATTAAGATCTTTCTAAACATAAATTATTGTTATCTGAATTATTGAATCAAGTATTTTGTTACAGTTGGATGCTCTTCTTAACAATAATCACCCAAATGTGAAGTCTGGCTTAATATCTACTTAAAGTCAGCTTGATAAGAAAATAACATTTTGCCTAAAGGTACATAACATTACTGCTATTAAGCAAGATTTGTTTTTCAGTTTCTGAACCAGTTGTTCACCTGAATTTCATGAAAAAAGCATTTACTTAGACTTTTGAACTGTTAATGTCTGAAATAGCACTATTTCTTTATATCACTTATATCAAAATATCTTCAACTGTTGAATTCCTGGATAAAACACTTAAAATTCAGCCTACCTCAATAGTACCTGTGGTTCATAAAATAAGTTTAGTGAATTCTGTTGGTTGAGAAGTAACGAGATTGTATACAGCTTGAACCAATCTATCACTTGGAAGTAATCATTCAAACTTGTAAAATCACTCCATTAACCTTCTAGTGTGTTTTGATGTGATATTCTAGCATAACCAGTAATGTAGCCTTCAGGATATATTGTATATCATTACCCTTTTTGTTCTTGGTAAATTCAAAATTTATGACAAGACCCCATCACTAAAATACTGTTGTTTCTTTGAGTGAATAAATGGGTAGTCCTTAGTAAAGAGTACATGGTTGGCTTGGTAGGCTTGTTTATACGAATGGCCAAAAGGAAGCAGGATGGCTGACGGAAATGAAAACCATGGAAGTTTTCAAAACAGAGAACCTGATGTCTCAAGCTACGAGCAAAAGTAAAAGCCATTATGAGCTAAATTAATAGTACTTTTCAAAACAAGAACATGATGTCTTTAGGTATGCGAAAATTAAGACGATTAGGAAATTGCCTTTTAATTTTGCTCGTATTGACTTTAATTTTACTTGTAGCTCAAGCTATTGTGTTTGAACTATTCAAGCTGAAAGTTTTTATGCCTAGGATTATAACATTACTTTTACAGAATTTCTCTAAGATGAAAGCTAACTGGTGGTTACTGCATTAGTTTTAGCTCAATGGCAGCCATAATGGTCATTGAGAAAAGAGAGAAATTCATTTTGTCAGTGTTACAAATTAAAGTTTATGAATCTTTGATCAAAAGTTTAAAATATTTTAGCAAGCACTCTGCAGTAAAGTTAAGTTTTTGGCAAGTGAAGTCTATAAGTTGATTATATTCATATTTCAAGTTAATTTCCATTCCTGCCTCCTGTTAGTAATGGTCTAAAGTAGTGGTCAATAACCAAAGAAATAACTCCTGCTTATGGATGTTGAGCTCACAGTTAAAGGGAACGCAAAAGTAGGGGTGTTCTGTGTTTAGAGTGTGACGAGTTTTAATAGAAATATTTAAATTCAGTTTAAAACATAACCCTAACCCAGTGTAAGCTATGGACACATAAGAGGTGCAGCAGCAGCATCAAAGGAAGATTAACCAGGAAGATAGCTTTCATGTGCTGCAGATGCACAGGGGCAAGAAACACCACAGATGCTCAGAAAAGAGACTCCATCACATGCCAGGGGCAGAAACTAGAAGTAGTTAATAGCTTCCACTACCTAGGTGACCAAGTTAGTTGTGGGGATGGATGTTCTGAGAGTGTTACCACTTGAATAAGAATAACCTGGGCAAAGTTCAGAAAGCTCCTACCCCTACTGGTGAGAAAGGGCCTCTTGCTCAGAGTGAAAGGCAGATTGTACAAGGCATGTGTGCATACTGCCATGCTTCATGGCAGCGAAACATGGACCATGACTGCGGAGCACATGCGTAGGGTCGAAAAAAATGAAGCTAGCATGATCTGCAAGATGTATAATGTCAGTGTGCACACATGACAGAGTGCAAGCGCCCCGAGAGAAATCTTGGACATAAGAAGCATCAGATGTGGCATGCAAGAGAGACGTTTGTGTTGGTATGGTCATGTACTACGGATGGATGAGGAGCGATGTGTGAAAAGTGTTACACCCTAGCAATGGAAGGAATCTGGGGTAGAGGGAAACCCAGGAAGACATGGGATGAGGTGGTGAAGCATGACCTTCGAATGTTGGGCCTCATAGATGAAATGACGAAAGACTGAGAAGTCTGGAGATATGCTGTGACTGAGAAGACCAGACAAAGTGAGTTCACGGCTCTATCCTACACCAGTGTCGCACAACCAGCCCCAGCCCATTCAAAAGTACCTTGGATTGTAGGAAGTCCTGCTGTGCTTACCGTGGATCATAGGGTGACCTGCTGTGCTTGAGGAGACTTATTGAATCAAGGACATCAAAATAAAAATCAAATAGAAATTGTAGTTGAGATACCTGTGGCGGTGGCACATAAAAAGCACCATCCAAACGTGGCCGATGCCAGCGCCGCCTTGACTGGCTTCCGTGCCAGTGGCACATAAAAAGCACCAACTGATTGTGGCCACTGCCAGCCTCCTCTGGCCCCTGTGCTGGTGGCACATAAAAGAGCACCCACTACACTCTCGAAGTGGTTGGTGTTAGGAAGGGCATCCAGATGTAGAAATATTGCCAGATCAGACTGGAGCCTGGTGCAACCTCTTGGCTTCCCAGACCCCGGTCGAACCATCCAAGCCATGCTAGCATGGAAAACGGACGTTAAACGATGATGATGCTTTTCAAAAAAAAAAAAAGTCATTGTTGGGATTAAATATGAATCCAACATTGTGTTTAGCAGTGAGCAGAAATATGGTTAATGCTACTTCACTGTCCATTATAAATTAGCTTAAAGTAAATCCACTTTAAGCTATGTTCTTGAATGATGTGCAAGGTAAAAGACAATATAATTTTGACAAATGGCTATACTTCATAATCATGAGATATGGACTTTGAATGCAGAGAGGAATGAAGCTAGGATGCTCCAGTGGATGTGCAAGAAAGCACATAGAGAGAAATGCTGGGCATAAGAGGAATCAGTTGCTACCGAAAGAGGGACAGTAAGTTGTGAAATGAAAAGCATCTTACAAGAGTTTATTCTGTAGTTAGAATTTGTTGAATCTTGCAGCTTTAGTTTAGAATTGGAGGTTCTGATATAAAATTGTTGACTGTGACGACCCCTTGCACCCTATAACTGGTACAAAGCTTGATTTATAAGTATGTTGTTGCTGAAGGACCGTAGTTTCTAATGTTTTGTTGCCTGTTGAATTGGACTGGTTTGTTGCTTTATCTCTTAAAACTTGTAACAAGTTTACACTAAAATCCTCTCATTGCTTACCAAAGTAAGTCATGTCCTTGCCCCATGGTTTCATTTTTATACAGTCAGGGGAAGCATGTTGCTTCCTGTTAAGTGTCTGCAGTAGTGTTGTGAGCGGATGACCCTCCCCCCCCCAGCGAACCTTTAGAGCCAAATGGCTGCAGCAGGGTCAATAATGTAATTGAATGAGTGTGGAGTTTAATATGAGCACCAAGTTTTCAACATCAGCTGAAAAGATAAGCAAAGGAATTTTAGCAATTATACTATAGATTCCTTAGGCTCTAAAACTGAAGAATTTTAAAAGATGGTAACTCCTTTTGTGACACAGAATCAGCAATTTGTTAGAGTCCATAAAATCTCAAAAACATTTCTCAAAAACTAGCCATGTCTATGCAAAGTCTTTTGTCTAAAATTTGTGTATTCCTAATACTCTCTAACTCCAACAATTCCAATAAAAGTTTTCTGTATAAAATACCGGTTTCTGCTGTTTCAACATTCATTGTCTTCTGTATTCAGAGGACTTTTGATAATTCTTTTGATGCATTTATAACTTGGCACTCCATCGCTTATGACAATGAGTGTTCCAGTTGATCTGATCATCTGAACAGCCTGCTTGTAAAATGAACGTGCAAGTAGCTGAGTACTCTACAGATATGTGTACCCTTAATGTAGTTCTCAGGGATAATCAGTGTGACACAGAATGTGATAAAGCTGGCCCCTTTGAAATATACGTACAACCCCTTTTTGCCAACTGAATGGACTGGAGCAATGTGAAATAAAGCGTCTGGCTCAAGGATACTGTGTTGCTAGGAATTGAACTGGTGACCTTATAATTATCAGCTGAATATCATTAAGTCACATGCCTTCAAAATTGGACATTTCATTCTTAATGACCTGATAGAACTCTTGAAGTATTGTTACATACTTTTGGTAGGATTGTAATTTCATTGCTTTTATCTTCTGAAGAACTTTCAAAGATTTTATGAGAGGGTACCAAACAGATGGATGCAGTTTTACCATTTTCCTAAGACTATATTATGCTTGTCCTAACTTGGAGACAAAGAGTGGGTCTTCATTTCTCTAAAGATTTGCACTCTATGAATCCCTGATGATTGGCTAAATTACTGTTGTTGCTTTGTTGTAATTTTCATTTTTTAAAAATAAATGAACCTTTGATTTCACTTCACTTTGGTAAAGGTCTTGTCATGGGAATGTGATAAATACCAAACAAAATGCATTTCAAGTGTGGTTTTCTTCTCAATTTTACTTTCATCCTCAAAGTTGAGGCATGATATAAGAACAGCTACGTCTCTAACGTAGGGGTTGAGAAGACTGTTTTCAAACAAATGATCTATCTTCCAGTTTCATGTTGATGACTAAAATTAATTAGGATATTGCCATGGGTTTTTTTATGTTGTTCAATAATCATTAACCAATTACTGAAAGGTTAAGAAGATATAGACTTCTTTCCTTAATGAGTAAAAAATAAAATTGTCTTAATATCAGTTATATAATTATAATCTGCACCTTTGAAATCCTGTTTCTGCAAAATTTTATTCTATGGATTTTCAAAAAACCCTGCAGAACTGAAGTCGTTTCATTAATATTTATGTCATCATCGTCATCGTTTAACGTCTGCTTTCCATGCTGGCATGGGTTGAACAGTTTGACTGAGGACTGGTGAGCCAGATGGCTGCACCAGTCTCCAATCTGATTTGGCAGAGTTTCTACAGCTGGATGCCCTTCCTAACGCCAACCACTCAGAGAGTGTAATATACAAGGTTAGCAATTTCAGTGGAGGGGGTAAGTTGGTTACATTGACCCTCCACCCCCACCCTAGGGCTCAACAGGTACTTATTTTATTGACCCTGAAAGAACGAAAGGCTAAGTCAACTTTAGTGAAATTTGAACTCAGAGTGCAAAGACAGATAAAATACCACTAAGTATTTTACCTGGCATGCTAACGATCCTGACAGCTTGCTGCGTTCGAAGTGAGAAATAGTGCTGTGTGTTGAATACAGGTAGTTCCATTGGCATTCTAGCCATGACCATCTATTCTTATTTCCTATTGTATCATATTCAGTATTAATATACCTGCATTGTTAGTAATGGCGACAGATATGCTTATCGTACTTAAATGTATTGAAAATGAAGTAAAGCTAAATTATATAAAAACCACATCTATTTTTAAATACAGATATTTATATGCTGAAATAGACTAGACTTTGCATTGAACAATTCTGAAAAACAAATATACCCCCACCCACCCCAAAAAAACAAAACCTTTTTTGGTTCAATATTTTCCTTTAATAGAACACAAATTAGCCTACTGCACACAAACGATCACACATTAATGCTGAGCAGGCAGAGACTTTACCGGTACTGTTTAATTTAATCTAATAACTCTTCCATTAACTAGAGTCTTTAATGAAAAAATTTCGTTCTACACACACACAAAAAAATCTTTGTCTGTGATTTTTAAAGGCAGAGAATTTGCAAGAATCATTTAGAACATTGGATAGAATGCCTTTCAGTTGTAGTATTTGTTCCGACTCACTTACCTTGCGAATTCAAATCCCTAAGCTCAACTTTGCCTTTCGACCTTCATGGAACAATAAACAAAGTGGTAGACGAAGGGCAGTGAAACATCAGAACTGTTAATGTTGAAAGAAATGCATTGTAGTAACTGTTCTCATTCTGTGTGCTCTGAGTTCAATTTCAACCTCTTCTTACTATTTCCGGTGACATTCCTGTCACGGGTTAACAACTTGACTAAGAGAAAGAAAACTCTTTGTAATGAAACACCCCCCCGCCCCCCACCAACAGCTAGAGATATGTGAGAGGTGTGTTGCCTAATAAAATCTATAAATGAAATGACAATCAATGGGATAATAGCTGGAGAGCACTTTTATACGTTATGTACAGTCTACAAACATGTAAAATCAAGCAATTAAAATGAAATATTTTCTGTTTAGTTTCAAAATATTTTACTTTGGTTTCAAATTCTGTTGAATGTCACACAGAGATACTTGCGAGAAAAAGTAGAAAATAGTTACATTCCAATATGGAGAAATCAAAGTAAATAACTACTATTCCCTTTAAACTTTGATTTTGCGACCTGCGTATCAATATCTT
>JAOPJW010000001.1:94297261-94311305 GCA_027122535.1 Octopus maya | reverse complement strand
CTTTCTTATGTTCGTAGTTCAAATCTCACAGAGGTCACCTTTAATTTCAAGAGTTTTTGTGTCATAGAACCAGAGGTAGCCACAGGTCGTTTGTTATCAAACTAATTAAATCACTGTGTGTTTTCTTAGTGTAGGAAGTCTTTTCTATTGACCACAGTCTATGTAGAAGGATGTACACTGCAAGTTTGTGATAATATTCTGTTGCAGTGACACATGCTACAAAATCTGTAAAAGTGTAGGAGTTACTGGTTGTATGTTGTTGTTGTTGTTGTTGTTAAATTCCTGTATTATCTGTGTTGGCTGTTGTAACTGTTGTCCGTTGTTATTAGGTAGAGCAGCTTAGTAATTTGCTGATTAGCTGACAATTCAATTCTGCCAAATGTGTGAGTTAGCATTACTGACATGCCATGGAAGAAGTTCACCCTTTATTCAGAGAGATTCACTAGTACAGAGAATTAATTGACTGCTACTTATCAACCTCAGAAAGGCATAAGGTACATTTGGTTTAGGTGATATTTGAACCCAGAACGTAAGGGAACATAACTAAATACCACAAAGATATTTTGTTTGGTGCTCTATCGATTTTTCCATCTATATTCTCCTCCATTCATCTCTATATTGCGTATATATATTACTTTATTATTTCAGAGTGCATTCCCTGGCTATAATGTTTGCATCTTTGGCTATGGCCACCCTGGTCCTGGTAAAGCATATACAATGGTAGGTAGTAATGTAGAAGATGAGATGATGGCTATGATTCCAAGAGCTGCTATTCAGGTGTTGGAAACAGTTGAATTATTAGTTGAGAAAGGTTAGAAGGTAAGTTTCTATTTAAAAACCTGATATATCTAAAAAAAAAAAATCTCACATTTTATGAATCTTCTTGGTGAGTATTCAGAGTTTATAACTGATTGTGAATATTGGTTTGGTTGTTTCTTTTTCTCTTAAAATATGTTGCCTTGTATAGTTTAAGCTGTTTCCTTAACTGAGTCAGTTGTCTAATCTGTTGTTTGTCAGTTCAACGGTGATTATTTATCTTCATTTGAAATTTTTGACTTGATATCCTCAGTGGTTCTTTATTTTGATTTGCTGTCTAGATCTGATGTATCAACCATCCCACTCGAGTATCTAGTGCTATCTACTCCCACACTAAACTACATAACTTCATCATTGTATCTCATGCTACAATATTTTGACTGACACAAAGTTGTACCATGTTTTAAACAGCTGTAAATTGAAAACTGGGTTTTTGAATCCATTAGTACCACATAATTAGCTGTGTTGTCAGTAGTTTCTTCCTGGTCTTTTAATGTAGTTAGGCCACATAGACTATATTCTTTTTATACTCTTTTCTTTGAATCTCAGAGGAACAAATATATGTAAAGTTATCCTTGGCAGGTTAACATTTCAAATTTAGAAGGATGTTGCAGGCCTGGTTGTGATTATTCTATCTACTTTGCATGCAATGTGTGATTTCTGATTCAGTCGTATTGCGTGGCACCATAGGCAAGTAAATGCAGGCTAAACAAGACCTTGAGAAAGAATTTGTGAGCTGGAAACTATAAAATCTGTTGTACATGTCATCATTGTGACTGTCATTGAATATCCACTTTTCATTGCTTCCATGAGTCTGATGGAATTTGTTGAGGCATATTTTCTTTTGCTGGATGCTCTTCTTGTCATTATCCCTCATCTGTTTCCAAGCAAGGTCACATTTTTTTTGATAAGCTAGCCATGTTTTTCATGGAAAACTAGAAATTGAGAAAGAGCAACAAAAATTTAGTCATATTATATATCATAGGAATATTTGAAGCCTAGTTTCTTGATATTTGGCAGTTTTAGCTTCAAGTCACTGTTCTTCCAGATTTAGTTTGCTAGCAATTTAACACCCCTAATGTTCAAAATTGATTCATAGTTACATAGACCTGCAGGGGTTAATATTGACCCTTTTGCCGAACCCTGGGTTAAAGGAGCATATTATTGAAGCATTTTTTCATAAAATTGCAATTTGCTGAGGTAAAACATCTTAGAAGCAAAGGATGGTGGTTGATTCATTTTTCTTTTGTAAACCTTGATTTCTTCAGGTTCAATGTGTCATGGCCTGTTTGTGTTCTTCAATCTAGATGTAGGTCCAAGATGCCATGTGATCTTGAAATGAAATATTTTTATTTAAAATCTCGTAACACATCCATATTAGAATTCACTTTGAATGGTTGGAGTGTAAAACAGGATGGAATATTTGGGCTGGAATTTGGCCATTTTGACCCTTTACTATTCAGATTATTCTATGAAATGCTTATTTATTCACATTATTTTGAATGAATCCTGAAGCTCCAAGATTTTACAATGCTGTGTGTTTATTTTTAGAATAACATTGTTTGGTAGGTGTGAGAGGCTGGATCTGGCCAGTTTGAACATAGAACAGGTAGGATATTTGTGCCAGATATTGCCAGTTGAAATGCTAAAGGGGTTAAGTGATCAAAAAGAATGTGCTCAGGTCCTTTTTATTCTTCTCCCTTTGTCAACCCTATTACACTTTAGGATAAGGCTCCTCTCATTGCTTTCTCATGCAGAAACATTCAAACGAAATCTGTTTGGATCTCTGGTTGCTCTTGGTGCTCTTCTTTCATCCAGTTTTTACTTTTCTATTTCAGTATGAATTCAATGTGTCCTTCGTTGAGATTTACAATGAAACCCTTTCATGATTTGCTGACAAAGACAATGAGAAGCTCAATATCTAAATGGCTGCTGACAGATCAAGTACAGTAAATGTTAGCAATGGGACTAGTGTTGCAGTTGCATCTTGAGCCCAGGTAAAATAACTGCTGCTTCAACTATTTCATTATTACAGTAATATAGATGTAGCTGGGGCTGTGTTTTTAAGAAGCTTACTTTGTAACGTTGTGGTTTTGGGTTCACTTCCACTGGATGATGCTGTGGTCCAGTTTCTTCTACCCCAAGTCTCTAACCCACCAAATGCTTGAGAGAGGATTTGCTAGATGGAGGCTGAAAAAAAAGAAGCCCATTTGTGTGTGTGTGTGTGTGTGTGTGTGTGTGTGTGTGTACACGTGTGTCTGTGTATATATGTGTCTGCATGAGTATGGTGTGTATGTTTGTGTCTACTTATGTTGAGGTCGTGCTAGTTGTAAACAAATGTCACCATCATACTAGCAGTGTTGTTTGCAGTCTTTCATGAAATTAGTTTTGGCCATTGTGCTGGTAACATGTGAGGTATGATGACAGGAAGAACAAGCTGGTCATAGAAAATATGCCTTAATGAAGTTTGAATCCTTTACATTGCTCTAATTTTGTTGAAATAGATGCTTTTATTTCCATAAATTTCAAGAATATTAAAGGATTTAATAAAGTAACTTTATCAGTATTAATCTGGTGTTTGGAAGATAAATTAACGGGAAATTTTAATGGAAGGGTTATACTTAAAATGCAATGTTATTACCAGATCAAACATGCATGTGGCACTTTTGGATCCACTGTGTTTTGTCATGGAGAATCACATGACAAAACACAGTGAATGACTTATTTACATGTCTAAACGTACCACACACACATTTGAACTGGTAACAGCATTACATTTATACACTTCACTACTTAGTGCTTTGCCTTGCCCCTACTTTGTTTTTGTTTTTATTTTGTTTGCTTTATAATATTTAAACTTGTTGATTGAATTTCTTTTGGAGATTCATTGGTTGTTGTTGTTGAAGGCTTCCAAGAATCGTGCTGTTGGTCAAACCAAACTCAGTGAGTGCTCGTCTTGTAGTCACAGTGTGTTCACACTTGTTTACAAAGGGAAATATTGAGTTGCTTGGGGAGACCGGCAATGGCTGGTAATATTTTTAGAGATTTCGGACGATTTTTCTCTTGATATTTGTGTTATTTTTTAGTCCTGTTTCTATTTTGTCATTGTCTGCATGAGTGGCTGTGTTGTGTGGGAACCTTGCTTTTCAACCACATGGGCTGACTAAAGCCTTGTGAGTGGATTTGGAAGATGGAAACTGAAAGAAGCCTTTCATATAAATTATGTTTGAATTCCTTGGAAATCCAAATTCAAAATGTTTTCAAAACTTGTGCTTGCACACGGCCTATTATTAATTACAGATTGAATGACACCTTGTAAAGGATGAGAGATTTTTAGTGTTTTGGTGTTGAAAAATGTTTACAAATCTGTGTTCTGCAAATATCTCATACGATTATGGAAAAAATATTTTTTGGCTTAAATTTTTTCATCTAAGCCAGCCCCACCCCATAAACCTTTGCAGATTCATGAATTAGACTTCACTGGCGTCAGTGATAGTGGCAGTGAAAAGGACATTACTGAGATTTCTGCATAGATTTCAGAGGTATGCAAATGATAAATTGTTTTGATAGCATAATTATCAGTTAGTAAATATCTTTTTTTGTTTTACACACACACACGCACACACATGCTAACAGACTACCTGTATTCTGTGTGGTGTTGAATTTTTTTTTTTTCATACATTGCAACAATATTCCACCCTGGGGATGAAAAAAAAATTCATTTTACTTCAGAATCATCATTTGATAAAATGATTTTATGGAGAGAAAAATTTTGAAACCCATCAATACATGTCTCAGTGACAAAAGAAATGAGGAAGGTTCCAGGTGGTCGTGGGACATCACAAACAACTAAATCTCCCTGAAATCATGTGAAACTAAAGGTCCCAATGGGAAGTGCCTTAATAAAAACAACAAAAAAAAAGGATGTGCAGGAGATATTAAGATTTTCAAATAACAGATGCAAAGTCAAAATTTTTTGTATATTCATCGAGAAAATGTTTAGGACAGAAATTTGCAAAAACATTTCTGAAAATGCTCCCAAAATAAAATGTTACAACAGATTAAAACGTGTGCTTCAGTCAGAACTCCCTACAAAATTCTATGTTTTTAAGATATCAGTCTTAACATTTTCAAACATCTTACAGACGTATAGTCTTTGAAACGAAGTCAAATTAGATTACATTTTTTTTATTCTATGTTTTAATTATTTTAGAAGTTCAGATATTTGTTTCTATAATTTTATTTATATAAATTACCAATTGGTGAGATAAAATGACAAGGAATAGTCTTACAAAAATGGAAGTAAATTACAGCAATATACGAGTTTTAAGATTGATTTTCCAAAACTTTTAGTCTGGTCTCTGAGAGGTGCACCAGTTTTGAAATGCCCAGGGTTCCCTTCGGTTTAAATCTGGTTCTATATAAAAATCAGGGGAGTTTGGTACCTTTTCTGCTTAGAAATTATATCTGAATATTCAGTCTAAGTTTTCTGTTACTACTCAATCTCTTTCAGTGCTGGCACATTGAACATCTCGTAAAGCACTTGCAATGCCCTTCCTTTCTTCTTTATTTGATTTAGGTGTCGTTTATGTGCCTATTGTTGCCCTTTTATTAAATACATCATGTTACCAATTCTTTTAATCGCTACACCATCCTGCCTACTCTCTTTCCCCTTCTTCTAGACTTTTAAATGAACTTTTGTCTCCGACATCAAAATGTTTAGTTGAATTCTTTCTCTTTTCTCTGTACATTTTTTTCCCTTTGGCAACAATTTCTTGCAGATCGATTTCATTTTTCTAACAGACATTAGATCTGCAGGTGACATGCCTCAGCTGATATTCAGATGTCCTGCTCCAGTGTTTGCCAATACACGGAACTTCTTGTCAAAGCTTTCATTCTTGACATCCCCAGGTGTCCATTATGAAATTCATGTAACATCTGTTTCTTATTTCTTTATTGCTCACAAGGGAATAGACATCTAAACATAGAGGGGACAAACAAGGAGAAAGGGATTAAGTCGATTACATCAACCCCAGTGCGTAACTGGTACTTAATTTATTGACCCCAAAAGGATGAAAGGCAAAGTCGACCTCATCAGAATTTGAACTCAGAACGTAATGGCAGACAAAATGCCGCTAAGCATGTCGCCTGGCATGCTAACGTTTCTGCCAGCTCGCCGCCTTAAATTCTTGTAATATCTGTTTCTGTAGTGCAGTTGGTACTAGCACTCCTTGTGCAGACATTAATACATTGTCGCAGACTGAAAATGGTTTGCATTTGTGTTCCTCATTTGTTTATTTTTCAAGCCTGTTCTGAGCTTCAATGTCCCAGGCTTTGGGATTGATGCCAGTCAGTTTTAGGCTTTGCCTCAGCTGATCCTTGTATTGATGGAGGGCATGGTCACGGAGCGTTCTTCCAGTGGAAAGTTCACTGTATAAAATTTGATGCGGCATCCTGGTCTCTCTCATTCTCGCTCCATGGCCTGCCTGTCTCAGACAGTGTTTCAGGATGATAGTCTTGATGCTATTGTTTCAATTTAATATCAGGATCACGTGTTTTTTGGTATCTTTTGCCAATTATATTTTCATGTTCTTGAATTCAGATGTTTTAATGTCTGCGTTGTGTAGAATGATGGGCCTAAAATTATCTATAATGTACCCCTTGTTTGGATCTTTCTTTAGCAGTACCACCACTCCTCGCTTTGCAGAAATGGGAATACTCCCGTTTTGCTGCTAAGACGCCTCCAAACAATTCTGGCACATGACCAATAGAGTTCGTGGGGCTGGCCATCCAAGCCTGGCGACTTGTCTTCTGTACAGCCTGCCATCGTATCCTGTACGTTCGCGGCTTTGATGGGTCTTTCACAATGCTCTGCCTCTCTTGCCGAGAGTCGGAGTAGGCCTTTTTATTCTGTTATATCCTTATAAACGATGCCTGTTAAGCTGTTTTGCCCAACAACTTGTCCGTTGGATATTTTCTCATGCTCCTTGTGCTCTTGTCAGGTGCAGCTTGCCTCTGTTTGGACCCATGGTTGTTGGTTAAGTAATTAATAGAAAAGGTTGTCTGTCTTTTGTCTGCATGCAATTCTGTTGTCCTTGCTAATTTTAGCAAGTGTGCATGGAAATAGCACCAGGAACATGTTTAATTTGTTTCCTCAAACTCCTCTTAGCTCACATTATATCATATTTACCAGCATATATACTCTCTGCCATTTCGGATGTTCTTTCCATTTGGCTTTTTTCTTACACTTGTATGAACATTTAGTCGTGGTTGTTGTACACACGTGTTTTTTTTGGTGGGGGGGACATTTGTTTTATACTCATTTGTTTTACTATCGACTTTCAGTCTGTTGAGGGGGTAATGTTGTAAAGGAAATTTGTTTTGTTTTTTTTGTTGAACATTTCAAATTTCTTTAGTTCAAAGGTTAAACTCAAATAAGGGAGCCAAACTATGAAAGGAGTCTCTAGAGAGATCTGCAAGATTTAATTGCTAAATCCTCTTCAATTCACAACTTGTCAGCTTAAAGAACGTATTTGGCAAAGTGGTTGTGAGAAAAGACAGGATAATTCTGGCTGAAGGAATTCAATCCTGGGTCACTGTTTCGTAAAGTTAGGCCTGGCACTAAAGAGCAGCAACATTTACACACATCTCCCTTCTTTGTCTAATGATAGATATTCAAATGCAGTGAAGCACTCGGCTTCTGTAAGAGCTTCTTTTAGTGATTTGTGTGTCCGTTTTTCTAGATTATAACTTCTAAACCATTTGTACAGCATTTGGTAGATCTCTTATTCTAAAATGTTCAAAGGATTGTCATGCTTGATGCAGGTCAGTAGTTTTAATTCCCAAGAAAATACCAACTTGTTACCAATTACTTCCTAACTGACGTGACACCTTCAGGAGATCCTTCTCTTCCAGCTTTTCAGAATCAACTTACTGGAATGTAGCCTCTAATGGCTGTGAATCAGTCTGTAAGTTCTTCTCCTCAACCTTTGCAATTCAACTGTCTGTGATGTCGTCAGGACGTTCTGCACACAAATTGCAGTCTCTGTCACCATTTGGACTCCCTTTTCTTCAATCTTTGCAGTCTCAACTTGCTATGATTGACTTTTTGAACATGACCCCAGGGATGGAATTTCATGTCTTAACTTCACACAACCTACATGGTATTTGTGGTGGGAATAATGTCTTGAATTTTTCTTTGGACTTTGCATTTTTAAGGAGGTTCAATGAAGTTAGGTCTCTTTTGTTTTTCCAGTCCAAATTGGCCCTCTGGTGGACTAGATCACTATCAACCACCACATCCCTTTCACAGTTTGAGTCTGTGCAGTCCCCATCTGAAACGGTTGACCATTGAACGTTAGAATGAAACCCCTTCTCCACAGCTAGGTGCGAATAGGTGTTGCTTTCTTTGTTCATAGCATTTATGTCTGCATCCCTGGCTATTAACTTGTGCATTATTCCGAGGTGTCCCTGGGACACAGCAGAAACAATCCCAGGATTCAGTTCTGTTGGATATCGGGAACCGTAAGGACACCGTTGTGCTTCCTTGGTTACTGTGTATAGGGTCCAATTGAAGCATCGCTTGATCCTGTGCTCCCTTAACACTTTGACCACATCAAGCAGCATATATGGTACACGGGTAACTGTCCCCAACCTGCATCATGTACCACCATTGGTACCCAGGATACATTTTTAAAAACTGATATTTTAATGAACTCTGGTTTAGGTTTTACAAATGAAGGACAATAACTCGATTTTGCTAATTTATAAAGTCCTCATCATATTTTATTTGCTAATGTTGTTTTGTTTGTTGATAGCATTTATGTTTGCATCCCTGGCTATAAATTTATGCATCATTCTGAGGTGTCCCTGAGACACAGCTAAAAACCATGGTGACACGCCTCCACATTATGCAGTTGAGGAGCAAAGCTGGAGGAGCTCGTGTACCGCAGGTTGCTGACGCCTGATCAAAACTTATCAATAATAATAAAAAAACAGCACATCAAGAAATCTAGATCCAAAAAAAGTTTTAGAATAAACTTATCCTTTAACAAATTAGCAAAAGACATCCTTAGCATATTTTATTTGCCATTGTTGCTTTTTTTGTCGATAGCATTTATGTTTGCATCCCTGGCTATAAATTTATGCATCATTCCGAAGACGACAAGCTGAGCCGTGTCCTTGATGTTGTCAACTCATCGAAGTCGATAGAGAAGAAGCAGGCTAACTGACACCTTTTCTTTCGGGGTGGGTCTGACATGTTCGGCCATCTCCCCTACATGGCGGGTGAAGGTCCTGGTAGATAGGCTGATGCCCTCAAACTCATTCCACTCAACCGCAGCAGCCATCATGCACACCTCGAAGAATTGGCCATCTTTAAATGGCTTGAGGTTGGTGTCCACAGGGTGTGCAACACCATACCTGTCCCTAGTGTTGCTCTCAGCTGCAGCTTGCACAATCCACTTCATGAATGCACATTGCTTCTGCAGCTGGGCACTCAGATGCCCAAACACTGCCTTCTTCTTGTCGTCAAGCATCACATCTTGCTTGACACTGCACAAGTGCATGCAGAATGGTTTTGTCGCTCTGGCAGCATCTCGGGCTGGTTGGCTTGGTGTTTCTAGAGACATGATTGCAGAGCTTTTCTCAAACAGGTGGATCAGGTATTTTTCGTAAGCTTTCAATGTTCTTTAGTTCAAAAGTTAATCTCAAATAAGGGAGCCAAACTATTAAAGGAATCTGTAGAGAGATCTGCAAGATTTAATTGCTAAATCCGCTTTAATTCACAACTTGTCACCTTAAAGAACGTATTGGGCAAAGTGGTTGTGGGAAAAGACAGGATGATTCTGGCTGAAGGAATTCAATCCTGGGTCACTGTTTCGTAAAGTCAGGCCTGGCACTAAAGAGCAGCAACATTTACACACATCTCCCTTTTTTGTCTAATGATAAATATTGGAATGCAGTGAAGCACTCGGCTTCTTTAAGAGCTTCTTTTAGTGATGTGTGTGTCCGTTTTTCTAGATTATAACTTCTAAACCATTTGTGCAGCATTTGGTAGATCTCTTATTCTAAAATGTTCAAAGGATTGTTATGCTTGATAATTTCCAGGTCAGTAGTTTTAATTCCCAACAAAATACCAACTTGTTACCAATTACTTCCTAACTGCCGTGACACATTCAGGAGATCCTTCTCTTGCAGGTTTTCAGAATCAACTTCCTGGAATGAAGCCTCCAATGGCTGTGAATCAGTCTGTAAGTTCTTCTCCTCAACCTTTGCACATTGAACTGTCTGTGATGTCGTGAGGACGTTCTGCACACAAATTGCAGTCTCTGTCACCATTTGGACTCCCTTTTCTTCAATCTTTGCAGTCTCAACTTGCTATGATTGACTTTTTGAACATGACCCCAGGGATGGAATTTCATGTCTTAACTTCACACAACCTACATGGTATTTGTGGTGGGAATAATGTCTTGAATTTTTCTTTGGACTTTGCATTTTTAAGGAGGTTCAATGAAGTTAGGTCTCTTTTGTTTTTCCAGTCCAAATTGGCCCTCTGGTGGACTAGATCACTATCAACCACCACATCCCTTTCACAGTTTGAGTCTGTGCAGTCCCCATCTGAAACGGTTGACCATTGAACGTTAGAATGAAACCCCTTCTCCACAGCTAGGTGCGAATAGGTGTTGCTTTCTTTGTTCATAGCATTTATGTCTGCATCCCTGGCTATTAACTTGTGCATTATTCCGAGGTGTCCCTGGGACACAGCAGAAACAATCCCAGGATTCAGTTCTGTTGGATATCGGGAACCGTAAGGACACCGTTGTGCTTCCTTGGTTACTGTGTATAGGGTCCAATTGAAGCATCGCTTGATCCTGTGCTCCCTTAACACTTTGACCACATCAAGCAGCATATATGGTACACGGGTAACTGTCCCCAACCTGCATCATGTACCACCATTGGTACCCAGGATACATTTTTAAAAACTGATATTTTAATGAACTCTGGTTTAGGTTTTACAAATGAAGGACAATAACTCGATTTTGCTAATTTATAAAGTCCTCATCATATTTTATTTGCTAATGTTGTTTTCTTTGTTGATAGCATTTATGTTTGCATCCCTGGCTATAAATTTATGCATCATTCCGAGGTGTCTCTGAGACACAGCTAAAAGCAATGGTGACATGCTTCGACGGGATGTAGTTCAGCAGCGTTTGCTGATTGAAAATAGTGGAAATCAGTTTTAGCTTGTCTGGCATTATCAAAATTGGGGTTCGAATCGCTTCCAGTCATCTCCTCGTACTCAGGGTCTTGTGCAAGTTGTGTGACTACAACGGGAACTAGAATATCAGCAAATCCCTTGAAAACTGGAGCTGGGAAATCTTTAGAATGTGGTAGGGGCCAAATAGCAGAGGGAATGGAGGAGTGAGACATTTTCTTTCTGTTGTTCTTGTTGAATCCAACTAAAGTAACCATGCAAAAGTAGCAATGATTGTGTTGATTCTTCGGTTCATGCCATATCATTGGAATCCCTAAATTTAAGGGAGGTTTGAGTACTTTTTGTCCCCAGGGATATACTCTCCTTGCATGACTTGCAATTAATGTGTGGTGCCCCCATGACTTGTTTAATTTTGAAATACATAAAAAGGAGGCCTTCTCATAGGAGTCATTGATTTGTTTTGTATTTTCTGTGAACGTAAATTCGCCACAAGTGTATCAGAACCGATCTGGATCATTTGTACTGTGCCTTGGGGATGCCATATTTATTTCTTTTTCTAAATATTTGAAAATGATAAAGTATGACTCTTCATATCGATACTTGAGAAATGTTTCATTGTATTCTTCCAAACTTGAATATCAATCATCACACCCCTGCAGGATCTACTGCTAGCAACGAATACTAAACTTTCCCTAGAATGCTGATAGATGTTCTGATGACTCTGACAAACGCAACTAGTTCCCTGTTAATGTGAGGCCCGTGCTTAAACACAAGTTCAGTAATATTTAAACATGCTGATTGCAATGCGGAGAGAACAATGACATCATAAAAAGCCAATCAGAATCTTCTGAATAATTGACTGTGTTTAGGGGCCCCTGTCAAGGTGACAACAAACAGAATTCATAAACCACAAAAGACAGAATTTGTTATTGTTTTGTTTTGTTCACAGCATATATGTCTGTATCCCGAGCTATTAATTTCTGCGTTATTCCGAGGTGTCCCTGAGACACAGCTAAAAACAATGGTGACATGCCTCCACGTTATGCAGTTGAGGAGCAAAGCTGGAGGAGCTCGTGTGCCGCAGGTTGCTGACGCCTGATCAAAACTTATCAATAATAATAAAAAAACAGCACATCAAGAAATCTAGATCCAAGGAAAGTTTTAGGATAAACTTATCCTTTAACAAATTAGCAACAGACATCATTAGCATATTTTATTTCCTGACCAGTTGGGGTTATGCTGTAACTTGAAGCATGTTATACCATGAGATGGCTTCTCATTGCCAGTGTCACAGGTGGTCTTTACTCTATGAGCTTTGAGTCTACTAGTTTTGCTTCCTTCCATTTGGACAATTGTAACAACTTTGACATTTTTGTTCTTCTTTTACTTTTTGGCCCATTTCCAGAAACATTGGACCTTTTTTGGGTCCTAGCTTCAATTTCTCTTGGGTGATTCCACAAATTAGACATCAGAATGCTTTCTTTGAATTCAAGACAGACATCTTTTTCTCTCTGCTAGAAAAATTGGTGACATATCACTCAGGCATTCACCAGTAGGTCAAGACCAAGTTTTTGGCATCACTTGGTACTTTTTCTGAGGATGGAGTTATTACAAGTCATTTGGTCAGATTTCTTCCCCAATTTTTGTGGAATTGTAATCTATGATGCTCAGCGGTTTCATTATCTCTAGACCTTGTCCTTTTTGCCAGTTGCTATGAGTTCTCCCAAATATCCTCCGGACAGGTACATAATGTGTGTGCATCTCACTTGTCTGTCCTATCAGTTCCCCTTTCTTCGGTTTTTCCCGTACAACATCCAATAGAAGCATTTTTCTGTTCTTACAAAGAGTACCAAAATAGGAGGGGTATTTTTGGAGCAATTTTTCCGCTAGTGGTACAGATGAATAAAAATTATCAGCAAAACTGGTCATCCCTTTTTTAAGAAGAGGTTTTGCTAATTGCAGAATAATGGGCCCTGAATGATCGTGCTCTGGTTCTTTGGTTAGGTTCCCAGTATAAACTTGCACGTTTCATGTGTGTCCATTTGCCATGCAAATTTTATCAAGCTTTATGCCATCCGTCATGGGATTTTCCTGGATTGATGTGACTTCCTTGTTACCGTTTGAGTCCCAGGAATTTGATCAGCATATCTATTTGTTTCTTCAACAACGTGTCGTCATCTTATCTGTTACAAATGATTTTTAGGCATCAATAGGTGAAACCATCTCATTTGTGTCGGAAAGAACTGGTTGTATTCATAGTTGCTCGTTGCCAGTAAAGGAAAATGATGATGATGTTGTTGTTGTAACGTTTTGTCTTTCAGTTCCCAAATCTAACCACTAAGTCCGGTAGAGTTGGCTTTACTTCCATTTCTGAAACTAGAGCAATGGCAGTTATATTGTTTTTTATGGAGTTCTCCCTTTGGCAGAATATGGAAGTTGTTTTGAGATGTTTATTGAAATCAGAAAGTTGCACATCACTAAAGAGTTGGTCAATATACTGGAAATTCCTTTCTATCAAACTCCCATAGACTTATTTCTATAATAAAATGTGATGCTTTATTTATCTCTGCATTGTTGGTAATTATATATTATTACAACTGGACAGGGATTATATTCAACCTAAATACATTTACACTGATATTAATGGAGATAGATTAAAAACATTTTGATTGTTGTAAAATTCCGTAATTGTTTTTGCTTTTATTTTATGTATTTGAATTGTCAACACAAATGCTTTTAAACATGGATTTGGATGCAGTCTTTTGTAATGGGATATTCCTTGTAGATGCAATTTTCCCTTTCTTTTTGAACCAATTCCCTGACGTCACTTATTTGCATTGATATGGACATGGTCGAAACAAATTGTTTTTTTTCTTTAATTATTTATGTTATCCTATCTTACGTAAATAAATTGTTACATTTTCAATTGTATTTCTCTATTTAATTTGTAATTTATACCCCTACCTCTGGTATTCAACTGCTGTACCGGAGGTGCTCCAGCATGGCTGCAGT
>JAOPJW010000001.1:94134291-94144381 GCA_027122535.1 Octopus maya | reverse complement strand
GCCAGTCCAGGGGCACTCGCAACGATCTCACTCGAAAGTCCTTACACATGCCGCGGGCACAAGTGCCAGAAAGGCGACACTGGGCACAGGTGCCATGACGATTTTGTATATTATATTATATTATATACATATATATTTTCCCTTTCTGTTAGGCGTCACAAGCACTTACACATGTACACACACAATGATAACTTCTGTTAACGAAATTCAATCACAAGGCTTCAGTTGGCCCAAGGCAATAGCAGAAGACACTTGCCCAAGGTGCTACACAGTGGGACTGAACCTAAAGACATGTCATTAGGAAGCAAGCTTCCTAACCAAACATCCATGCCTGTACTTTAGATTTTAACTGAACAGTTAACAGTTACCACTGCTGCTCTTTGAGCTTGACTAACTGACACCTGCCGCCTTTTAAAACATTACCTTCTTGAATGTATTTTCATACATTATACTAAAACAGAACCAAAAAACTGCTACATTTAAAAAAAAAGTCATGCAAGTACTATGTTATAAATATATGCATTAAGTTATAGACTGCCTTATTTCACCTTCAGAAATGTAGAAAACCAGTGATTGATCCTTTGGAAACCCACAGCCAATGTGACTATTGCTCAATTGAAATATGAAATTAATTAAACAAAATGCCTTGTCTTCAACTTAACAACTGACCAAGAAATAGATATGCATTTAGAAGAAGAATATTACACTTTCTGACTTCTCTGGCTCCAGCAGAATTTGAAGTCATAATGTAAAAACAGATGAAATGCCACTAAGCATTTTGCATGGTATGCTAATCACTCTGCCAGCTCATCATCTCTCTAAAATATTAGCAGGTCCTAATCAATAGCACTTTGTTATTCATACCTTTTTCCTTATATTAACTTAATTATTTGATGCTAGGAACTATAACAACACATTCTTCTGTCAAGTGACCAAACCATTCCAGTTTTCCTCTATTCTGTCACTTTCAAAACCATTCTCCACCATTCATTTGCATATCAGTATTCTTGACATTTGATGGTCTACCTAGATTAGTGATATTTATGTTCATCTTGAATTTCTGCCGAAATATAAAAATGTGATGTGTGTGTGTATGTGTGTTCACATGCACACAATGTCATCATTATGGTATGATGATAATGATGACATGTACATACATGAATATATAAATGTGTGTGTCTGCATTCACATCACTTTAAGCAGCAGTGACTTTTGACTGTCCTAGATCTCATTTTAATATGTGAAAATTAGTAAAATAAGTACACGATTATGAAAACAAAAAATGGCTGCATCAAAAAGGGCATCTGGACACAGCATTGCTTCAGTAAGTCTTTATTCAATTCATGCCAGCGCAGAAAAAGCAGAAGACAACAACAATGTTGATGAGGAAAAAAAAACATTGATCTCATTGATTCAATATAAAAATTACATGCAACATAGATCAAATTAAATGATTATTGTTGTTGTTATTGCTAAGTACACCCAGTTAATTTGACTTGAATAGATCCATGGAAATTTGATAGTCAACTGCATACTTAACACTCAAATATGACCTTTTGGATTTAATCAGGAAATCTATTGAGCAGTGTCATGCAGAGGTCAGCTGGGTGGAAGTGCAGTGTGGGTGGTAATGAGATAAGTTTTGCAGTCCATACTAATGAGAGCATCTATTTAGACGCTATAAACTTCTCAATGTAGTACTAGGTAGAAGTGTAATCCCTAGCATGTTTATATGGGCTAAATCTCATTGTTCATGTAGTGTTCTAGTTGTATTCTTGCCTGATCAAAACACACCAAAAGAATGAGAATATTAAGTCCAGACTCTGTTCAGGGCTGCTAATGAAGAATTATGACTTATGTAATTACATTGAATTTACCCATCTTCAATGTTATCACCATTAATAGGCTCATAAAAATGATTCTATTAAAAAAAATCTAACAAGTTGAACCTGTGTTCAAGTTTATGGATATTTTTCTGGAATGACAAATCAAAGAGAAGTGCTAAGTAAAAAAAAGATAAAAGTATGTTTTGACAGAGGATCTATGCTGTTGTTAGCAGCCTCTTAGGAGACAATGACAAAGATAGATTTGTTTGTTCTTTAATTAGTTTCAGTTACTGGAGCCATGTTGAGGCACTATCTTTAGAACCTTTTAGCATGACTGCAGTACCTTTTTTTTGTTTTTTCTGGTTAAACACTAGTCTTGTTTTAACCAGCAATACTGTATCAAATACTATATTTTCTGGTTACCAAACCTTGAAGACTACTCCAACTGTGATTTGAAACATTTTTGTAAAAAAGATAAATAGTTTCACATACTTTAACCAAGATGTTTTGTATATGGTTATACATAAAGATCCTGTTGATCGCTAATAACCAGGATATACTTTTACAATATGACAAGATGCTTAAGTAGCATAGAGAACCTTCCTATAACATTAAAGTTGGCTTATGAAAAATGTAACATTCATCTTTTATGATGCATAATAAAATTTCCATGGTTAATGCAAGGAAAAATAGCATCCTTGATGCCAAAAAATATAGTATGTAAACACACACACACAGGCTTTGTGAACAATTTCTGTTCACCAAATTTCACTCTCAAGGTATTGGTCAAGCCAGGGTTTATAGTAGAAGATTCTTGCTCAATGTACTGCATAGTGGGAATGAAAAAAAGGATGACTTGTTTAAACAATACACAAAAAAGGTTAACAGTCAGGGTAATGTTTTTTTTTTTTGGAAGCGGGGATACAAGTACAAACAAAAGAATATGATATATAGAAGTAGAATATGGAGAGGAGGATAGAAAGTATGCAATGATTAGAAAGAAAAATTTAAATGCAAATTTCTGGGGTTGTATAGTATTGATTTCAAGTTTTGGCACAAGGCCAGCAGTTTTGGGGAGAGACCAAGTCAATTAAAGTGGTCTCAGTACTCAACTGGTAGTTATTTATTGACCCTGAAAGGATGAAAGGCAAAGTCAAACCTTGTCAGAATTTGAACTGAGAACGTAGAGATGGACAAAATGTTGCTAAGTTTCCTACCCAATGTAGTAATGATTCTGCCAACTTAGAGCGTTTTGTGTGTATGTGTGTAATAGTAACATAAGAAAAAAATGAATTTAACTCAGTTCAGAAAGCGACAAGCAACAAAGACATTTGCAAATGAAGGAGATAGATGAGGCATACTGGGAGAGAAGTGATAAAAGTTAATGGTGGAAAGTACTTGCAAATAGCACTGAACTAAGGTTCTAAGATAATCAAAAGCCATCACTTGCGAGTGACTAGGACTTGGTAGCATGCACCATGCTTTTGTTAATTAAGGTGCCTATATAGTTACAAGCACTCTCAGCCCTCTCACTCTTTGATCCAGTGGAATATTGAGGATGTGACAGTCTGAAGGAGACAAAATGGATTGCACAACACTCAGCTGGTATTCATTTTCAACTGAGTAGACTGAAGCAATGTGAAATGAAGGATACAATGCACTACCCAGTCCAAGAATTGAACCTATGACCTTATAATTATGAGTTGAAGACCTTAATCACTAGGCCACATACCTTCACAGAGAGCACTTCATTTTATGCTGCTCCAGTCAACTCAGCTGAAAATGAGTACCAGTGGAACCCTCTTCTTCCATGTGTCACATTCTCAATATTCTACAGGAACATGGGTAGGCAGACCAAAAGGAATAAAGAGTAAAATATACAGTACCACCAGAGATAGAAACCTCATTCTTTTGATATGACATTAATTAAATCAAACAAGAATTTAAGCTTAGATTAAGGATTATAAATGAAGATCAAAGATGAAAGAAACTATTTTTACTTCATATAAAGTGAAGCCTGCAATTTCCAACAGAATGACAGTGATAAATAAGGATCAAGTCAATTATTTGTCTAGTTCTGATGAAACTAGGGAAGCTTTTTAATCTCATTTTAATCTCAACAAGGTATCCTACTGAACAAACACAATTACACCAAGAGATTAAGGCTATTTCAAGTGTAGCACAACATAACAAGCAGGCTGGGTGCCTTTCTCCAGGATATTCTAAATGTTTCAGGTTTATGTATGTTTACTATCTAATCATACAAATAGAAAATATTTGCCAGAATTGCTATGTTAATTATGAGTTCAATGCCAATGAAATTTATCAAGTTTGGGATCTTTTCTATCTGACCGACAGATTTTTAAAATTTTTAAAACCAAACACTTTGAAACTTCGGATACTGGTAGAATGTGTCACATCGAAACAGGGTTTACTCTTAACGTTTTTGCCAAAATTTTGTATTTTAGAAGTTATTTCATGTTTAAGTTGTCATATTTGGGTAATTTTAACCAATCAATGACGTGCATTCAGCTGAAGAAAATTACTGCTGTTGTTTGCGAACAACTCCTCTAATAAAATCCTTCTTTAATAACCAGAGATGTTTTTATAGCAACATAGGTTTGCAGTATCAGGGTTGATTTGAGGCTAAATAACAACAAAATTATTACTGAGACAGACCAATGACAGAGCCTGTATGTGGTTGCATGACCTGGTAGAAAAGTAGCCAAACTTTTTTTTATATACAGAATAGAAAAACCTCCATCCTGTGATATACACGTAGAGTCCATTATGTCTGGGAAGAAAGATGGAATGGTCACAGTTGGGACATCTTTGATCATATCTGTTCAATCAGATCCAACTTGGGACTAAATAGGTGACAAAGGGAATGAGACGAGGCAACGAGAGAGCCTTTACCTGGTCACTCGAGTTGCTAGAAAGAGCAACCAAATCTTCCTGACCAAAAGAAGAATGAAATTTCTGTCTTCAAGAAAAAAAAAAAAAAAATGCAAGTTTATATTATTTTATAAGGGAATCCCAATATTTGGATTATGGATACTTGCTATCTTTTCAACTTTTCTTTAACTTTAGCTGCTTCATCAGTCAATGAAGAATATTATTTTAACCACAGAATAACTGATTGTAACAGATCCAGCCATGACCATTTTGTCTTATTCTCTTCTACAAGTAATGAATTCCTAAGTGAGCAGGTCATGCAAGCACATACAGGCTCCGTCGTTGGTCTGTCTCAGTAATAATTTTGTTGTTATTTAGCCTCAAATCAACCCTGATACAGAAAACCCATGTTGCTATAAAAATATCACTGGTTATTATTAACCCTTTAGCATTTAAACCGGCCATATCCGGCTAAAATATTTTACGTGTTGTATGTTCAGACTAGACAGATCTGGCCTCTCATACTAAACTGACAATATCATTCTAAAAATTAGCAGTTACCTCCTCAAAATCTCAAAGCTACAAAATGATGCATAACTAATTCAAAACAATGTGACTAAATAAGCATTACATTTGACAAAATAATGTGAATGCTAAAGGGTTAAAGAAGGGTTTTGTTAGGGGAGTGGACCTGGAAGCTGTTGATCGCAAACAGCAGCAATAATTTTCCTCAGCTGAATGCACGTTATTGATTGGTTAAAATTACCCAAATACGACAACTTTAACCTGAAATAACTTCTAAAAAACAGAATTTTGTCAAAAACATTAAGAGTAAACCCTGTTATATGAGACACATTCTACCAGTATCCGAAGTTTCAAAGTGTTTAGTTAAAAAAATTTTTTTAATCCTTTGGTCAGATTGAAAAGATCCCAAGTTTGATACCCAAATGATATACATTTATAATAGTTATAAGCAAGATTATAAAAATTAAATTACCAATAGCTATTCCTTAGGGATTTATCAGAATTACACAAGTAGTATGTTTAATTCTTTAAGAGTTAAAGTCTTAAATATCCAGAGCAATTAATTACTCACTTTACAAACAAATTCTTTAAAAATTTGAACCTCACGCATTCATCAGATTCAGTTTACTTAGCTGATATAAGTTAAATTCCAATGAAGTACAGAAGCCTATTTCATGGTGACTAATAATATACATGCTACCAGTCTCCTTGCTAGAAACAAGTTACGCTTTCTTACTATCATGATTGAACAGGCATGGTTGTTTGATTAAGAAGCACACTTCGTAACCATATAGTTCTGAGTTCAGTCCTGGACAAGTGTTTTCTACTATTACCCTAGACTGACCAATGCCTTGTGAGTGAATTTGGTAGAGAGAAACTGTACAAAGACTGTCATTCATATATATGTACATGTATACATGTGTATATATGTGTGTGTGTGTATGTAAATTTGTTTACATTCTGAAATAGCCTGAGCTACAGTTCATATTTGCCATTTCCTTGTAAATAAACCATCTGCTAGTTCTGTATTTTAAAAGACATATGGAATGAAAAACTCTCTTGCTTGAAAAATAGGTTAGGAATAGTGATAGGAAGGGCATCTGGCTGTGAAGCAATGCTTCAGCAATATGTATTTGTGTAACCCATGCTAGTATAGGAAAAGGAAATTTGAAGTAAAGGCAGAGTAGTCAACTTAAAAGACAAACTATATTTAGATATAACAATACAGCTGTCATCTGTAATCCAGTACAACTTCACATTGGCCTGCACAATGCCTTTCAATCTATGTTTTTTGTAAGTGACCACGTGGTTGCAAGCAGACACTCCCAGAATACCCAAGACATGCATGAGCAACTTTTTGAAAAAAGTAGATCATACTAGATATGGCTTATCATCAGGCAAGCCACAATAACGAAAAATTTCAATAAACATTTTGTGGGATTTTATCTCAGAATGTAAATATCAAGAACAGATGCAGCAAGGAATTTGTCTGGCATTAAAATTATTCTGCAAATTCAGTCAGTGTGTATATTTGGTTACTTGTTTCAGTCATTTGACTGTGGCTATGCTGGAGCACTGCTTAAAGGGTATTTTATTCAAAGAAATTGATACCAGGATTTTATTCTTTGTAAGCCTAGTACTTATTCTACTGGGCTCTTTTATTGAATTGCTAAGCTACAGGGACATAAATACACCAACAACAGGTGGGGGCACAAACACAGACACACACATAAATGTATACATATATAGAATGGGCTTTTTTCAGTTTCCATCTACCAAATTCACTCATAAGGATTCGGTTGGCCCAAGGCTATTGTTTGAAGACACTTACCCAAGGTGCCATGTAATGGGACTGAACTTGAAACCATGTGGTTGAGAAGCAAGCTTCTTACCAAACAGCTACACCTGTGTGTTTATGTATTGGGTCATCCTATAAATCATGTTTTTTTTACTTCTTTTATTTTTCAAAATTAAGATAAAGTTCTTTTTAATCTAAAATAGACTCCATTTTTTACAATGCTCTTCCATCTATCTGATAGACTTGCAAGACCTTTTTTCCAAAATTCACTTGTCCATGACGAAAAGTACACCTCCAGTACTGTTTTGACCTCATCTACAGAATTTGTGTCTTTCTGTCCAAATGATTTTGAAGACTGCAGAATAAATGATAAACAGATGGAGCAATGTCTGGCAAATATGGTGGGTTGAGCATCATTTCCCATTCACACTGCCCTAGCCTTTGGAATGTCATCTTCGCTGTATGTGGCCAAGCATTATCCTGATGGAAGAACACCTTTAGTCTTGAAACCAAAACTGGTTGTTTTTCTTCTAGTGCTGGCTTAAGCTGCACAAGCTGATTGCAGCAGATCTCCTTTGTTATCATTTGGTTTGGGTTTAAAAGTTCAAACTGGACTAAACCTTTCACATCCCACCAAACATAACACATTATGTTGGGTGAAGACATTCTTTAGACTAGGGTGCCAGTGTTTCTCTCTTCCATACCTACTGTCTTTGGCACTTGACATTTTTATAGAGAACCCATTTCTTGTCACCAGTCACTATTCGGTCCAAACAAAGTTCATTTGTGAAACGTGACAGCAAAGAAGAGTGCACATTCTTTGCACGTGATTAGACTCAGAAAGTTTATGAGGAACCCATTGACCCAATTTGCTGTCTTTTCTGATGGCACGCCCATCAATGAATAGTTGAATTACCAAATCCAAGCTTCTCTGCTAGATCCTCAACAGTTACAATGGGATTTTTTTTCACCAGGGTTTGCAGGATGTCCTTGTTGAGCTCTACAGATCTTCCAGGACAAGGCTTGTTTTCTATGCTGTAGTTTCCAGCTTGGAATTTCTGGAACCACCGTTGACACTGGCTTACACTTATTGTCCTAACCCCATATACTGCATTAATATTCCTCACACTTTCCTTTGTGTTGTTGCCTCCTTTGTCACTTCCATTATAGCTTTGAGAAAATAGCTGTTAAAATCAAACTGCACTCTTGAAAACTTGCACTAAGGATAAAAACATGGTAAAGTTACTACCTGTTTTTATAGCAAGTTGATAAGGTAGTTTATCCCGTCCCCACCTCCAACTTTTAGTTCATGCAATTGAAACAAAACATTATTTATAGAATGACCCAATACAAGCAATGTATATATTGTATTCTCAGAAGTCCAGGGTTGCAACTTAAATTCATATTTCCTAGCGAAAGATTTATGTTTATAAGCTCTGGTTTGCAGATTTAGTAAGTCAGAGCTTATCCCAGTTTTCATGCCATTTAAACAACTGAGAGCATGACCACCCACTGCTCACATCCTGACTAGAACATTAGTTTTGCTTATGGAAGTAAACCTCATCTTAATCACTACTAGCATTTGTTTTCAGCAGAATATACTAAAGCAATGTTAAATTAAGCATCTTGCTCAAGGATAAAATGTGCCACTTGGTCTGAGAATTGAATTCACTATCCAACAATCATGAAACTAACACCTAAACCACTACCTCTATTGTTGGCACTCCATCGCTTACGACAACTAGGGTTCCAGTTGATCTGATCAACGGAACAGCCTGCTCGTGAAAGTAACGTGTAAGTGGCTGAGCACTCCACAGACACGCATACCCTTAACGTAGTTCTCAGGGAGATTCAGCGTTACACAGAGTATGACAAGTCTGGCCCATTTGAAATACAGTAAGAGCTCATTTTTGCCAGCTGTGTGGACTGAGTGAACTGGAACAATGTGAAATAGAGTGTCCGGTTGAAGGACACAACGTGCCGGCGGGAATCGAACTCACCACCCTACCATCGTGAGTCGAATACCCCTAAGTACTAAGCTACGCACATTCACAATGGCTTTATAATTCTACTAAGGTGGCCCTGCATTTGTTGTTGACTTTGTATAATGAAAGTCTTTTTTAAAGATTATAACATTTTTCACTCTGTTAATCTCATCTTTGGAATGGAATGAATTTTTGGTTTAGGTTTACAAGTACACCCGCAGGGAAAAATCGGCTTTTACTTTCTTTTTTCAGCGAATTCCTATGTTTTTGATGACAGAGATTCCGTATATGCCAAATAACCCTGTTTTCAAAATTTTTTAATCGTCCCTGCCCACCCGAATTTTTTGAAATTTTGACTTTCTTTCGAAATATATTTTTTCAATCTACGGGGGAAAATATGAAGATTGAGAATATAGAAGAAAAAAAAATTTCAAATTTTCTATGAAAAAACTCCTAAACTGATTCACCACCACATCCTTTTCATGTTTCCATATAACAAAATCTACAACCGTTCATTTTCACTTTTAGACAGTGTGATGGGGTGGTAAAGGGTGTTTCAATCAATTTTGGAGTTTTTTTTCATAGAAAATTTGAAATTAATTTTTTTCTATATATTTTATCACCATATTTTTCACGTAGATTGAAAAAAAAAAAAGAAATTCCGAAAAAGTTAAAATTTTAAAATTTCGTGTGGAGAGGGGGAATTTAAAATTTTGAAAACATGGTTTTTAAGCATATTCGGAATCTCCGTCTTCGAAAACACAAGAATCCACTGAAGAAGTTTAGGTCCTCGTAACTTAGCGGTTTGGAGAACGATAGAATAAGTACTAGACTCACAAAGAATAAGTCTTGGGATCGATTTGTTCGACTAAACACGATGCTCCAGCATAGCCACAGTCAAATGACTGAAACAAATAAAATAATAAAAGAAACTTCATCAATTTGAAACATTTGGTTCCACTATAGTATTATGCCGAACCACGTTGTTTCCTTGTTGAGAATTTTACACGGAACTATTGGAATGCCATTTACTATTATATATATAAGTTCTGTGGCTTGAT
>JAOPJW010000001.1:93931269-93943075 GCA_027122535.1 Octopus maya | reverse complement strand
GCTTATTACGTGCCACCAGCGTAGGAGCCAGTTAGGTGGTACTGGCTTCGACCACACTCGTATGGTGCTTTTTACGTGTCACTGGCACAAGTGCCAGTCAGGTGGCACTGGCATTGACCACATTTATTTTTATTATAAT
This sequence comes from Octopus maya, assembly GCA_027122535.1. NCBI lineage: Eukaryota > Metazoa > Mollusca > Cephalopoda > Octopoda > Octopodidae > Octopus > Octopus maya. The sequence goes on along the minus strand of JAOPJW010000001.1, from coordinate 93,942,936 downwards.
CATAGTACCAAAGGGGCTAACGGCAACATCATCGTTATCGTTAAATAATTAAGAAACAGTCTGTAAATGTATACAACAGCCAACAGATTTGAATGTGCAAGGGGAAAGGGACATGGGGGTGATTATAGGGGGGGGGTCGACAACACCATCACTATCTATTGTTGAGTGTTTTGGTAGAGAGAGGAGAGAGGAGAAGAGAGAGACAATAGCAGAAAGACAGAGACAATAGCAGAAAGAGAGAGACAATAGCAGAAAGAGAGAGGCAGACAGTCACACAGAATGACAGAGAGAGGGGTAGAGAGAGAGATACAGGCAAGTACATAGAAAGACAGAAAGATAGAAAGAGAGAGAGAAAGAGAGAGGCATACACAATGGTAGAAAGAGAGAGGTAGACAGTCACAGAGAGAGAGAGAGAGACATACAGAGAAAAAGACAGAGATATTGACAGACACAAAGAAAGAAAGAGACACAGACAGGTACATAGAGAGAGAGAGAGAGAGAGATAACTGTTGGTAAACAATGTCCAGTATCTTTAGATATTCCAAACAGGCTAAAGAGGCCGTAATAATATTAAATCAATATCAAAGAACAACAATAGTGAAAATATGTCTTTCTTACCTGTGGCACAATGGACAAAAGCTAGAATTCAGAGGATTAATGGTAACACTTTATCAGTGTTGCAACAAAACCCAAATACATCAAGTGGATCTAATAGTATGTTAATGTTACAGGCAGATGTCAACGGATTTACATTTACTGGTTAGTAGATAGCACTATATCACTAATATAATGAAAGAGGTTGTTAGGCAGAGATGATAAAGAGATTTACCTGTGTAAGCCGCGCCTAGAATTAAGCATAGTCTCCAAAACTGATTTGATTTAACAATGAATTAATCGGCAAATATATAAGCATATTTAGCCAAATATTATCATTATTAGTGAGAAAAGGGAGTGGATAGTTTATAAACTTCATTTTAGAAGACATGTATGTGTGTATATGTGTGTGTATGTGTATGTGACATAAGTGTATGTGCCTGTGCATATAAATATGTGTGTGTGTGTGTGTGTGTGTGTGTGTGTGTGTGTATAAATATATTCATATATGTATGTATGTTTGTTTGTTTGCACGTATGTATTTTTTTATGAAAAAAAAAGGTTAACAATGACTTTGAAATTTCAGCAGCATGTATGTATGTATGTATTTTTGTTTGTCATCCTCCACCACCTGATAATCAGTGTTGGTTTGTTTACATTCCTTTAACTTAGTAGTTTGACAACAAGGGTTGATAGAATAAGTATTAGACTTGAAAATACCCTTGAGTCAATCTGTTTGCCTAACTCCAAAAAGCAGTGCTCCAGCATGGTCAGAGTCCAAAGACTGAAACAATTAAAAGAGTAAAAGAGTAGGAACTGAATCATGTCTTTCCTCAGACTTCCAAGACAAAAATAAACATAAATTCCATTTCCATTATTCATTAGTAAAATCTCATTAAAATCCCAAATTTACATATTGGTTTGACCCACATCAGAATGGAAAAATAAAATGTGCAAAATGCAAAAAAAAAAAAAAAAAAAAAAAAATTTAATCATTGAAATAAAACATTTGTTTATTGTAAATAATTTGGTAAATATATTCAAGAACCTACAAGAGTAGCTCTGAAATTAAATTAATTTGAAACATTCCACAGGGAAGAAACTAATATTAAGTTAATTCTAAGTAAGAAATGTCAAGTTTTAAAGGAATATATTTTTTCAACTTAAAATTAGCATTTTGATAACACAACTTTTTCAGTCGCTGTTGGGCAGCTTGCTTGTACTGCTGGTCAGTGGAGGTGCAATGGCCCAGTGGTTAGGGCAGCGGACTCGCGGTCATAGGATCGCGGTTTCGATTCCTAGACCGGGTGTTGTGAGTGTTTATTGAGCGAAAACACCTAAAGCTCTACGAGGCTCCGGCAGGAGGATAGTGGTGAACCTTGCTGTACTCTTTCACCACAACTTTCTCTCACTCTTACTTCCTGTTTCTGTTGTGCTTGTAATTCAAAGGGTCAGCCTTGTCACACTGTGTCACGCTGAATATCCCCGAGAACTACGTTAAGGGTACACGTGTCTGTGGAGTGCTCAGCCACTTGCACGTTAATTTCATGAGCAGGCTGTTCTGTTGATCGGATCAATTGGAACCCTCGTCATCGTAACCGACGGAGTGCCAGCCACCACACTCTGTAAAGTTGTTGGCATTAGGAAGGGTATCCAGCCATAGAAACCATGCCAAAACAAACGGAGCCTAAACGGCCCTTCAGCTGGTCAGCTCCTGTCAAACTGTCCAGTCCATGCCCATGTGGTAAACAGACATTAAATGAGGATGATGATGATGAGGATGTCACATGGAAGGAGGTGTGTGGTTGAGAGGGTTGCTTCCCAACCACATGGTTTTGCCTTCAATCCCCCATCTTCTGCTGTAGTCCTGAGATTTGGAAGATGGATACTGAAAGAAACCTGTTGCATGTGTGCATATGCCTGTATGTGAGTATGTGTGAAGTGTGTGTCTCTTTGTCTTGGCATTGCATTGATAGTTGTAAATGAGTGTCAATGTCAGACAAGTAGTGTCATTCATCTCGAATCTCTCAGCAAAACATGTCTGGCCATTGGGGAATACTAACTTGCTTGGAAACAGATGAAAGTTGGTGAAAGACATCTGGCCATAGAAAATCTGCCTCAATAAACTCCATCCGACCCATGCAAGCATGGAAAAGTGGACATAAACACTATGATAGTAGTCGTGGTAGTGGTTATGCTGCTGTTGCTGCTGCTGATGATGATGAACACACACACTCATACATATATGCCGTATAATCTAGAGGAATAGCATGTATGGGTTAACATCTGAAAATGAAATCATTTTAACTAACATGTTGCATTAGCTTGTAGAAACCCACATGGACACACAATTACCTTTTAGATAATGTTGAATCCAAGTAGTAGCAGACAAACAGCAACAGATTAGAAATACCAAAGATAGCTTGAGACATATAGTGAAAGGTTAACACATATATCATCAGCCTAAGATATCCTATCCTCATAATCAACTGGCTAACCAACTCACAAGCTATATTAAGCTAACCAAATAACCAAATGCTACATACTAGAATCATGTATAACAAATATGACTGAATGTGAAACCATAGGTGCAGACATGGCTGTGTGGTAAGAAGCTTACTTCCCAGCCACATAGTTCTAGGTTCAGTACCTTGGGCAAGTATCTTCTACTATAGCCTTGGGCTGACCAAAGCCATGTAATGCTTGTTTATTCAAAATGTTTCGAATGAATCATGTATTATCTTGTACCTTCAAGATTTTGATGATGTGATTGTTTATTTTTAGAACAACATAGTAGGGTAGGCAATGAAAGGCTGGATATGACCAGTTTGAACATAGAACAGGTAGAATATTTTGGGCTTGTATGGCCAGTTTAAATGCTAAAAGGTTAAAAGTTGTTGGCAAAAATAAATTTAAGAACTTCATAATAAGAAAACAAAACAAAAAATTATGTGTATACTATACATCTTTTTCCTTCTAATTCCTTAATTTCAAATTCAAATTTCTAATCTCAAATATAATAAAAATGATCATCTCCCCACTAGGGAATGACAAGTAATAATGTAACTTTGTTCCTCTTACTTGATTGTAATTTCATCATTTTCGTTTTTCTTTAAAAATGACAGATTAACAGAGTCAGGATGGTTAAATGGAGTAACAGACAAGGGTAGTGGATTGAGAGAATTGTTAAAACTTTAAATGAGATGATTTACAGAATTTGTTCAGGGTCTTTGTTTTTTGAGTTCTTTGATAATCAACTTAATTTGTTACCCAGTGTAACACAACAACTTGGCATTTGAGTACCTTTAGCAAAGCCCATTCTGTTGCATGCATCTGTGTAAGGTCTATGATTTAAGGATAAGTGTTATCCTTTGTTCCACCAGACTAAGAAGTTCTTAAAAGAGAGTCATGAGTACTGCCCTCATTTCCAATATTAAACTGTCACCATCCCACCAAAAAAAGGAAGAAGAAAAAGGAAAGAAAAAACGATTAAATGTGTGGTTTATTTGTTAAGATGGATGCCAAAAGTCTCCTTGGTGATTTCTTGTTTTTAACATTTTAATATTTTAAGTGAAACCAGGGTGTTTTTGTTTAATCCACACTAGTCTTAGCTGAACATAATTCTGATTTAAGTCATTCAGCTATGATTGTTGCATCCAATTCTTCACTCAGGTATTGTAAAAGAAGGATGAAGTTTGTAAAAAGGCAGGTTGTAACTTGAAGGGAAACCTAGCTGCTATTTCTAGCAGAGAAACTGATCTTGTATAGGCTCCCTTATTAGTTAGACTGAAGCCAGATAAAAACTGAATCAGTTGTAGAATTCTGGCTGGAATTATAAAGAGATGCATCTCGTGCACTTTAACTTTTCTTTCAGCATTTTCATTCTTTTATATTATTGTTCATAACTGTTTTGTTATTTTGTTAATCAGTTCCAGTTTCAAAGAGCAGATTGATAAAGTTCCTCCTGGCTCATGCCAGCAGCATACAAGATGAAAGACCTTTACAGATGCTCATATTTCAAAACTGTTTTCAGACCATAAGTGTCTAAATTCTTGTCAGAAATGCAAGTCAGTAAACAAAACCAGAAACCCAATATCAAGATGTATCTGATAAAAGCTTAGCCAAAGGCTATCACATAACAATGGTTATATTTACTTTTGTATTTTTTAAAACATTTAGTATTTTGTACATGAATAAAACATGATTTGTACTCATAGATTTATTAAATAAAGATAAGTGAGTGTGTGTACCATTAATTAAAGAATAAAAAAAAATATTAATCAAAACCATAATTATTCACATAATGAAACGATGATTTTTGTGCCAGATTCGGCTGCTGCTGTTATTTAAATGAATAGAATAGAGGGTGAAGGAAGATGATGTTTGTTATGATTTGTCAACAGAAACAGTCTGAATTCAGTTGTGTGTGTGTGAGAGAGAAAGAGAAAAAGAAAGAGGTGGAAGAGAAAAAAATCATGTCAGAGTTTGTTTATGTTGCAGCAGTAAGCTGCAAGTCGAAGGAATGAATCAAAAAGTGATACAAAGTCAGATTCGTTAAGACATACTGCCTGAAGAAATTCGCCTGAAATATGAAAATCGATATTTCACATTCCGATTCTTTAAATTAGCACAAAGCTTTAGATTAATAAGATCGGGGAGAAAAAGTTTTAAGTTAACATTCATATTTATTTCGACAAGAATTTTCAGTGACACATTTAAAGTGTCCACCGGGAAATGGAAACATTTCATTAAATAACGCCTGTCACGACATATATTTTTGAGAAATTAGAGCAAGACACTGGGGAGTAATTTATATAAATCTGTTGGAGAAAAGGCCATCACTTATAGTTAGTAACCTTTAGGGAAATAAATATTTTCACCTTTACTCCTAAAAAAAAAAAAAAAAAAAAAAAAAAAAAAAAAATTGAAGTGAAGGCAAAAATTTTATATTTCCTGTATTTATCTTTGATGCCTTACAAAACAAAAATCGATCTAAAATTTGTTTTAATATCTAGGTAATTTTCTTTTCTTTGAAAACGATTTAATTTGAAGAAAATTACAATACGCTGTTGAAAGCTATTGAATACAAACTCTACATTTTAGAAACCATAACAAACATTTTACTCCGGAAAAATTTATATCTTCTCGTTTTTTTTTTCTTTATATTTTCATTTCGCTTTGTAAATAGAAGGAAAGAAACATTTTCTTTTTGTTCTTATATTTGAGAGTTCATCTTATTTCCGTACATCCATATGATCCTAGTAGAAAGCATTACTGCCTTCCTCGTTAACAACTGCAAATCATAAGCACTCTGGACCTGTATCATTTAGCATCATGTACTGACCTAATTTTTTTGTAAACAGTACACTGACTCCCGTCATACAAACAAAAGGCGCCAAGCGTGCTTGCATATGCCTTGTAAGCGATAGTAAGGAATGACTCCTGCTTTAGAGTACAACAAATTTTAATCTTATAAATTAATTAGTTTTCAACATGTTTGATTGATTAGAAACTTCATTTTTTTTTAAGTAAATCATGTAGCAGAAATATATATTCAAGAATTATTAAAGAAAATCGTCTTAGGGCCTCGGATACGGGTGGAAGGAAGTCAGGTCGGAGGCCTGGCCTGTAATGCTTACAATAGAGATACATACATCACGTAAAAGGGATACTTGATGTATCTCTTTTAACGAGATACACCATGTTAAAAACCACGAATTCTTCACGAGATACGTTTTTTACGTGATGGTGTTAAAGTAGATGACGGATTAATTCACCACTTAAAAGCAGCCGACTTGATGCTTCCGAGGAAGACAAGACTACTTATGCATGGTATCGCGCAGTGGAATCGAACCAGAAACCATACAGTTACAAAGTAAACTTCTTAACCACCACAGTATGTCTGAGAACACAAATATGTTCGGTGATTGCAAACTGCGCAATGTTTATGAATATTTAAGCTCTTCCAAATGCGCGTCTTTGGCTGGAATTCTGTTTCTCACGGATTATTTAGAGAAGAGCAGCCTCTAACCTTTATGGGAGAGAACTATGAGACTGAGTGGTGGTGGTGATGGGGGAAGAAACCACAACTAATAGTGTGAGGTTAATTCAATTAGATATAGAGTAAAGCAAAGGTTAGAGATCTAACTTGATGCTTGCATCCGTGGACTCCATAAATGGCAACCCAAAGACAATGCAGTGATGGCGTTAAACCGAGCGATGGGTTTCTACCAGGCTCCAGTTAAGTCAGTCTAAACAATTTCGCTCACATGGTAAGAGTCAACCGGAGGTTATAATCGAAGACATTTTCCCCAAGGTACCACACCAGCCTGAGTTTAAAAATATATCCAGGATAACGAAATATCGCCCTTCCCTCGTGGTGGTGATCATTAGTATTAAACCTATAAACTCTAGACCAGAATAACTCGATGCAAACACGAGTGTCATTAACCTTTCTCAAGAAACAAGTAATTTCAAATATGTATATTTAATCAAGCTTTTTGTGATATGTAATTATGTAAAAATAAAATATGTAACTGTATACAATGTATATTTCATAATGATAGTATTGTTTGATCCAATATAGTAGTTATTCCACCTGATTATTGTATAGGCAACAAAACAAGAATTCCTGCATTTAAAATCTGTAAAAGAATCTGGTAATGCCAGATTCTATATTATCTCAAAAATTTTTTAGAGCAAGAGAGGAACAACAGTGTCCCGTGATGCTACATATATTATTTAGGGATTTTCTTTGTATTTATTTTAAACTTTTTATTGTTTACTTTTGTATATTGATGTTCTAATAAATCTATTGTGACAGGGTTCCTCCGAAGGATCTCTGGAGTAACGTTACTCAACAAGGTGCGGTAGCTCGGAGATCAGGGAGTCTCTCGAAGTCGAGCCGTTACTTCTCCGCATTGAGAGACCACATCTCCGATACTACAGACATGTGATTCTTCAAGCCAAACTAACCAGCAAGAGATCTGGGGGTAGACCAAGAATGAGATGGTTTGATAATATCCATAGTCACAGATGGTCACGCTTGCGAATCAAGCCAGAAAATCTAACGACGGTGCTTCTGAGGATTCTTCTATCACAACTATTCCTAAGAATAGTGGCCAGAGAAGATGGATAGATAATGCACGCACAGGTTCTATTTCATTATTTATTTTTATTTGTCGATTATTTAACCATTTAACTAATTAAATACTCGACTGATTGATTAATCGTTCGGTCAATTAATCAATTAGTGACGTTTGTCAAAGTCCTTTCATTGCCATTCGCAAGCCTCATCAAAAACATAAACTTCATGCTTTCTGAATCGAGTTCTTTCGGGTCTTTATGTTCTGACTTCAAATTCTGCTGGTGTCGGCTTTGCTTTAATCCTTCCGAGGGTTGATAAAATAAAGTACTAGTTAAGTACTGGCGTCAATTTAATCGACTATCTCCGCACGCCGTAAGGGCTGCCCGACCTGGACTCAAATAGACTACACAATAACAACACTCTTAATGCAACAGAAATTGTTTATTTGTTTTGTATAATTAGCAACAATTTTGCTTTTAAAGAAAGGAAGACAATTATTCAGAAGCTAACTGAACGTTACACCAAAAGGTGTCTGGAAAAATTACAGGAAAAAGTCACAATTTTAGCTAAGAAAAAAGTCACTTGAAAAAATCACATTTTATTTAGATACCATAAACAAAGTAATAAAACAAAAAATATTTTAAACCAGTTATTAACTGACAGCATATGATTTGTACACAATTTATATATGATGGCATTGCACAGGCATGGCTGTGTGGTAAGAAATTTGCTTCTCAATCACATGGCTCCCGGTTCAGTCCCACTGTGTGGCACCTTCAGCAAGTATCTTTTGCTATAGCCTCGGACCAACTAAAACTTTTTGAGTGGATTTGGTAGACGGGAACTGAAAAAAGCTATGTGGTATATGCATATATATATATTATTCAAATTTACAGAAAACAAAAGACGAAGATAGGTGTAGGAACAAGAAGCAGGGGTACTAGTTTAACGTTCGGGAAGAACGAAAAAGTCTTTTACGTTTCGAGCCTACGCTCTTCGACAGAAAGGATTAAGAGGGAAAAGAAGGGAGAGAGAAAGAAAACAAAATTGTTGGGATTAACGGTTCAACATGAGGAAATAGCCAGACGCTGAATGAAAAGGAGATAATTAGTGACCCGGCTATACATGTGTGTTTGTCCCCCCACCTCCACCGCTTGACAACCGGTGCTGGTGAGTTTACGTCCCCGTAACTTAGCGGTTCGGAAAAAGACAGAATAAGTACCAGGCTTTTAAAAAAATAAGTATTGGGGGTCGATATATTCGACTAAAAATTCTTCAAGGCGGTGCCCCAGTATGGCCACAGCCTAAGGAGTGAAACAAGTAAAAGATAAAAGATATATGTGAAAAATAAACAACTTTTAATTCAATTTCTTAAGCAAAGAAAGACAATGAAAAAATTGAAGTTAGTCATTTACTGACAATACAGGATGTATACAGACTGAAAATATCTTACATAGTATCGCAGTATTACAAGTATAATTTAGTATGTTTAATATTGATTTCAAATTTTGGCATAAGGCCAGCAAATTCAGAGGAAAGGCTAAGTCGATTACATTGAACCCAGTGCTTAACTGGTACTTATTTCACAGACCCCGAAAAGATGAAAGGCAAAGTCGGCCTCGGCGGAATTTGAACTCAGACGGTAAAGACGGACGAAATGCCGCTAAGCGTTTTGCTCGGACTGCTAACGATCCTGCCAGCTTTACAGTATGTTTGATATTGATGACTAAGACGAATATTCCAGCCAACGCTAACAAGAAACTCTAATATAAGAAACTCACATTAGTCAATACGCAAGTTATGAAGGAGTTCTTGTAGCTGCACATACCGTCGACGAACTTTTCTCTGAAGTAGGTTATCAACAGCATCCTGTCTTAAGATTGAATTTTCTCCAGTAACTATTTTCCTAGTGAATTTGACACTAATCGTCCCATGTTTCCTTTATCTTCCTTCGCCCTCGTCCAAATGTTCGTCATTGCCATCATATGAATATATCTCTCCGAACGCATTATTGCGTCGCGGTATCGTGTACTAACTGGAACTACTTCAGCAAGTAATACTATTAACACACAAATGCGTGTATTATTTCCATCCTCTTGATAAATCTAAAGACCTGTGTCATCCCAAGACCGAAGTAAGCTGAATGGGTTGCCAGTGAACAAAATCTACACCTCGGTTTCGGTTCTGGGTTGCAAACATTTCACCACAGTTACACCAATAATTTTGAAGTGCTGCTATAAATTTATAGCCTTATTCCAATCTAAAGAAATCAAGAATTAAACAAAGGGATGGAAATGATAGTATCGGTAGAACAGCAACACAAAGTAAAATACCTTGTTATAATGTGCTTCGTCTTTTTACGTTCTTATTTTTTGAGTTTACCTTGAGTCAACATTGCTGTTCATCCTATCATAGTCGATAAAATAAGTACTAGACGAGCTAATGAGAGGAGCCTTATTGTAGTCGGCCGACCAGCTAGAAAAAGCAACCAAATACCCGTCAACTCACATCCTACTGTCTTAAAAAGAAAAGAAGGATGTATTCTGTAGTGTACCTTGGATCTTATTTGAATAAATGTTTACTGTCTGAGACTTAAAGAACAACACCAACACGTATGTATGCATACATACACTACTACTGCTGGCCTGAGACCTCTTTAAAATATGTAGGGAAAAAAGCCTCGTTTTAAAGGTAAAACGCTTTGCCATTGTCCATCCATCTTCGGACGTGCCGCCATCTTGCGGTCATCAAAGCATCGCGAAGGTAAACGATTGTTTCCCTTCGGCTTCGGCTATTGGTTTTCCGGCTGTAGTGCCGCTCTGCGGATTCCTAAAGGCCAGCAGGAATTTTCTAAAATGCAAGCATGGCCAGAAAATCTCGTGCATTCGGCAATGCATAACTTGTACGGTTTCGTCCCGTTGATGTAGGGGCCTGTACAGCACAGGCAACATATATTTATAAATTTTGGCCATCCTTTCAATCATACCGTTTGAGAATAACTGATTTAATCTCTTGGCGGTGGTTACACTGGAACAAAGATGAAGAGAAAAACGGCTGAGACGCTCATAAGTTGAAGAAAAATAAAATAAAAACGTGGTCCTGGGTACCTCTAAAATGTCGGGGTAGCTTTTAATCATAGGTATGATCAGTTACATTCAGGGCTGACCTTAGGATACACAGCCTCTTGAGCTCATGCTAATGAGCTGGAGCAGAATTACTTCAACTGAGAACACTTGTCAAACTATCGTGGTTTTTACAGTAGCGAATCTCGTCTTGCAGTACTTAAATATTAGTTTCAAATTTTGGTACAAGGCCAGCAATTTTGGGGGAGGGGTAAGTCGATTACATCGACCCCAGTGGTCAACTGGTACTCATTTTATCGACCGCAAAAGGATGAAAGGTAAAGTCGACCTCGGCGGAATTTGAACTCAAAGTACCCGGCGTGCTAATGACTGCCAGCTCGCCGCCTTCACAGTACTTAAACATTGGTAAATGGTGTGAGCCACTTAGTTAAATATAAAGATTTTTATTTGTTAGAGTCTTTAAAAAAATGTCATGTAGTTCTTTTTAAAGAACTCGAGTAGAGGATGACTTCTGTATTTTGAGTGACTATTTCAAAAGAAATACATAAATAGCGAAAAATAAATATTCGCCTTTGTATAACCTACCACAACTGCATGGGATAAAGTACACGCAGTTTTTGGTTATATTCTCTTCTATGGGTGGTTTTACTCGGAGAAGATATTTGCGAAGTGCTGTATTACTTCTGAATACTGTCCTGATGTCATATGGACCGCATATCTTTTGTATCTTTTCCGAGAGGCCTTTGATACAGGGTAGACAGACTGTGCTCAGTTTATGGGTTTCATCCTCACTCCTCTTCCTAATTGGAGTGGATAGTATGTTCTTTGGATCTTTTTTAAAACGGGGACACCAGTAATTTTCTTAACGAAACACTTTCAAACTTGGGACACTGGTAGAATGTG
>JAOPJW010000001.1:93846705-93857142 GCA_027122535.1 Octopus maya | reverse complement strand
TCAATGTTGTTGTTATTATTATTATTATTATTATTATTATTATTATTATTATTATTATTATTATTACTGCTACTGTTGTTATTATGGAATAATAATGATGATAAAAATAATAATAATAATAATAATAATAATAATAATAAAGATGGTGATGATGATTATTTCAAATGTTACTTATTATATCGATTACAAAAGAATGAAAAGCAAAGTCGACTTCGGCGGCATTTGAACTCAGAAAGTAAAAGCGGACGAAAAACCAGTAAGCGTTTCGTCCGCTTCAACCAGTTATAACGAAGGACTGAAATAAAAGTAATAATGATAATAAAACGATAAGAGAATAGAATAAATTAATTGTTGCGCAAAATGTTGCTTCAAAATAATTAGAAAGGATTGTTAAATGCAGAAAAAAAGTAGAAAGTTTTAGAGTGATATAACGAACATAGAAAGATATCCATAAGGAGGAGATGGTGGGAATAGAAGAAATAAATAACGAACTAAGAAGAGTAACAGAACAGGTTGACGTAGTAATTACTCCAAAGTCCATTGTAAAACAGGCTTCCAAAGGAGCTAATTAGAAAGTCCCTAAAGCAAATGGACAACAAGGTTTATTGGCTGAAGAACACAAAAAAAATGGATGAATAGGAGAAAAGCAGCCCCTAATAAGAAATATAAGCAGAAAAGCGCGGTGGTTTCAAGCTACGGACCGATAACTTACTTGTCACTAATATGAAAACTGTTCGCAAATGAGATTTATGTACACTTGTAAAAAAAAAAGCAAAATGAATAGAAAGAGAGGTCTGATAAATTCAAGAGAGACTAAAGACCAACTATTAATTGTCAAAATTATAAGAATTTGCAAAACAAGACGGATTGATTTAGCAATGGAGTGGATCGACTATAAAAAAAGATATACGATGGGGTTCCTCACTCTTAAATTTTAAAGACACTCAATATGCTTAAAATTGCAAATAATATCACTGAAGTGATACGAGTAAGTATCGAAATTGGAAACTGGAGCTAACAGCCTGATGACACTTACTTAGAAAAGTCAAAATAGATCGATGTATCTTTGAAGGTGATAGGCTACCATTTCTACTCTTATCTTACCCTCCTAAAATTAAGAAATGTAATTTCTGGATATAGTCTTAGTGAAAGATAGGGTATAGTTAACCAGGTATTGTTCAAGGATGACCCTAAATAATAGGGAAAAGCTTAAAGGTAATTGGATACTTTTACCAATATTTAGAGAAAGTTTAGCAATGACATCAGAATGGAATTTGGTATTTCCAAGTGTGCAGCTCTTGTGATGAAGAAGGGGAATAGCATAAAAATGATGGAATATATTAACTGAATGAAAATAAGATACGGAAGATGGATACAGATGATGGATATAAATATCTAGGAATCTTGAAATTTGATGGTGTAAATATAAGGAAGGAAAGAATATTTACAAAGAGTAAAGAGAATGTTCAATGGTATAAATACCATTGTAACTATTATTTCCAGATCTCTTTCCGTTATCAAATACAGCGTCGGAATAATCAAATGGACAAAGGAGATTCTTGAGAACGTAGAGACAAAGACAACGAAAATACCAAAACTCTTCAGGTTCCATAGCATCTACAGACTACCCTACTGTTGCATAATTGATGTACAACTATTTAGCTACGTCAATTTCCCCACATTCACCCATTTTCCAAGAAATAAAAGAAAAGCAGCACTCCTTTACTTCATCTTTTTCGGGTGATACTAGAAGGATTTGAAGACGGCTTGACTCGTAAAGAAAATCTCTGGTCGAAAATCTTCCAACTGCGTTCACTTCACAGATACCTTCCCGATGGCGAGCCGGCAGAGGAAGGAATCTCGTTCTTCTTTGCCAGATGAAAGCGATGGATCAGCCTTTTCCTCAATGAGACTGGATGAAAATTACAGTTTATTGTTAACTTTCTACAAAAACTGCCACAATAACGCTAAAAAATGCTGCATAAGAATTTAAAATAATGCTGGTTATTTCATTCAAAAAAAAAAAAAAAAGGCGCAGAAATTAAAGTTTAGCAAATATATCCGAAGCAGTCTCTGAAAGCATCTATATCGTTGAATTCTTCAGTATTTCCTGCACAGCTGCCGTGTATCTGAGCTACATATGTGCACGCGTCCATTGTACCAATTTTATTTTGCGTTGCCTCGGGTAAACAATAGTCTTGTCGCATTTATCATATCCTTTCCAAGCCATATTTTACTGGAGGAACAGCTCCAAGAATTAGAAGTTGCATATTATTTCTCAATTTTGTTTTGATAATATTCATGCTTCTGAATAATCTTTTTAGCATTTGAATTGTGTAATATTATGAGATTAAGAACAAATGCTTCCATATCTCTACAGGAACTTTCCCCAGCAGCATCTTTGTGATAAAAAATTTCTATCCAAAATTCTTGGTAGTCTTTGTCCTTTTTAGCAAATGGATACTGCCTTACTGTAATTCGCCATTTTCTATATCATTATTATTTAAATTTATTGATCCCGAAAGAGGAAGAATTAATTGGCTCATTTACATGACACAAAATATTTTCCATAGAAAAACATTTAGTGTTCTTGAATATGTTAAAATTTTCTGGTAATTGTTAGTTCAGTTATTTATAAAGGTAGGGATATTTGCGTAATATTTTACCTTAAATAGCTGTCACTTTTTGAGTGTCATTTTGCCTGTTTTCTCTCAAACATTTAGCCAAGATCAGGGTTAGAATCTAAATATTCTAAGGATTTGTTTTATTACTTTAAATCTTTAATGAATCTTTATTATTAATAACAAAACGCAAACAGTTGTGTGTCTGTTTAGAGAATGAGAAAAATGTTAAGTTACTACATTAAAAAATTTGTAGTTTTTATGGAGTCATTCAGCAGTAAATTGCAAAGAATCACACACAAATGTGGATGCCCACATCTAACTAGGTTTATTTCATTCATAGTTTAGCAAATTGTATTTCATTAGATTAGACAATTATAATTAAAAAGTTGATTATATTATCGTGAACAACACTTTCATTTTCAACATATACAATGTAACCAATAATAAGTTAGGAAACAGTAGCCAGCCTGATTTACATTTTATACGATCTACCCATAAAATGCTATACAATTTAGATACTTAAATCTTGCTAAGACCAACTAAAATCTATATGATGTCCTTTTACGTCACATGGTCTAAAAATATATAGCAATTTAGTCCGTAAATGAATCAGATTTTCACAGATCGATGTTTTGGAAACTTTAATTTTGCGGTTTATTATGATCTACGTTAGGTATGGACAACCTTTTTTGAGAAGTAGGCTGCATGAGACATGAATCATTATCAGACGGGCCACATACTAAAGAAATTCAGAGTAATTTTTCGTTAGGTGTACCATTCAGAAAGTCCGGCGGGCCACAGTTTACCCGTGGATGATCAATGCAATGGATGTTGTAGTGAAGAGTCAGTTGAGAAATTTTTTCAAATATTTTAATAACTCTTAGAGTTAGTATAACAGTATCACACACACACACACACACACACAATTATATTGTAACAAGCATAACATTTTTCTCGATGGGTGGCACAGGATTTATTAAATTACATGAAGCTATAATTTAGTAGCATTTAAATCGTGAACGAGTCATTATAGCCGTCAAAGAACACACACGCACAAAATATTATTAAACTAATTTTTCATTAATTACTTGAGGCATCAGAATTTTCGTGATAGTGACAGGTCGCAGTGGTGCGACGAAAATTTAACAATTTTTGTTTTTGTAATTTTGAATGACCAAAAATAGTTCTTCTACAAAGTAACTGCTTCAGTTTCAATACACAGTCTCAAATAAAGTCATTTGCCAGCAAGTACAGCTACGAAATGTTTAAGTGGAAATTTGCTATGATATAGAGAAACGACATATATCACATTTAAAATAAAGTTGAAACAGTTTTGTTTGCTTGTTGTTAGTGGTGCATTTATTTGGTGGGAAGGAAACTGTGTGGTCTGTTCTTGGAATCAATTAATTTAACAATCTGTCATCTACTCGAGTCAAGTCTTTCATTTTTATTTCTAATTTCTACATTTTCATCCCTCCGTTCAGCTTCCGCTCGCTATTCCTGGCGTGGTGGTGTGCTCGGGCATCGAGGCCTCAGGCACCTTCTCCCTCCGTATTATTAAAAACAATTATCATCACTCTTTTTTATTTGATTTCTAAGATTATTCGACTGAATGACAAAGGTTCACTCATCAATACGTTAGAACAACCCGCCTTCAGACTTTTCTTGTTCCAGTTTCTATGCTAGTACAATGACTTCTATGTCTTCTGAACTAGAAAGCTTTGTACTCTTCCCTCCGTCCTGGTTCACTCGATATGTGTATTTCTCTTGTCATCCTTACCCTGTACTAAACAATGCTCAGTCCTTCCTTTCGAAATACGTCTCACTCTACGGGTGCAGACTGGATTTTAATATATGAGGGGATCTTACTTACAAGTATTCTTTGCCTTAAGGAGACGCAGCGGTCTTGAAAACCATGCCGTAACATACAAATCCATTCTGTGAAATTTCTTTTCAAGGACTTCTGTTTTGCATGGAATGGGGAGTTGTGAAGTTTTTACTCTTCTCAGTTGCATTCACGATTTAACAAAAATGAAAAAGCTTTAACCACTATAGAAACTATAGCATAAACCCACTGGAACATAACGATGTGCGATTTGCTGAAGAGATGACATCAAACAATATGAAACTTGCAGAGGAAATATCATTCTGGACAGTTAAAAACTTCATTTAAAAGCCTGTTATAATTTATGATAGATACGTCATAAAAATAAATTGTGATAGATATACTGGATTATTCACTTCAAATATTATTGTGTAAAAATGGATTTATATACAATTTCTTCGCAAAACAATTGATAGCATAAACTTTATTAAATAAAAACTATTTTACGAAGGGTAGATAATAAAAAACATTTATAGAGTTATTTCCCTTGATACAATAACTCTGCCGATTGTCTTGTAAATATGTTGAATGACGTGTTTTATAAAATAAAATAACATTAGCTTGTTTGACTTCAAGGGAAATGAAACCTGATGTGTCTTTCTTCCAAGACCCTGCTTTTGTATCGCACATTTCTCAGAAAAATTATGAAATATGACTATAAGTATTATACGCCGAAGAATACGTAAATTATTTAATATATTTAAAAACAAATACATAGAAAAAGAAAACACGGATTAAAAATACTTTTGTAGCAATTTTTTTAAAGAATATATCCTAGAATGTTATTATTCTTTAGGCACAGATCAGTCCCGACAAAGCAGATGAATCTATAGCCAAAGATAATTCGGCTCTGACAACATCGTGATAACGTCTTTTTCCAAAGCTTCGCATACAAGAAAGTATCTTTCTCTTTTAAGTCAGCTGGATATGATGTGAATTCTCGGAAGTTGAGAGACTATATAGAGTCTTCGTAAAGTCTTTCATTAAACAATCACGAACTTTTCATTCAAGGTAGATAACTCTTGTTTATTTGGAAAATATTAAATTCTTCGTGGATTTAAGACGATTTAAGGCGGTGAGCTGGCAAAAAACGTTAGCACGCCGGGCGAAGTGCTTACCGGAATTTCGTCTGTCATTACGTTCTGAGTTCAAATTCCGCCGAGGTCGACTTTGCCTTTCATTCTTTTGGCGGTCGATAAATTAAGTACTAGTTGCGTACTGGAGTCAATTTAATCGACTGCCCCACTCCCCCAAAACTTGTGCCTAGGGTAGAAAAGATTTAAGACGATTTGTTTTGAGTTTATAGTTTAGCTCCGGATAAGTCCTGGTCAGGCAAATCTATAACCGAAAGCCCATTCAATAGTGATCTCTTCCTCAGACTTATTTACTGGGTTTCATATTTTTAGTCGTAATATCCCATCAATCTTTACTTATCGAATGGCTAAGTTCACCTAGAGGAACTGGGTCAGAATAGAGGCCAAAACACCGATTTATCTGCAACATCTCACTGCGCGCGCGCATGTGTGTGCGCGTGTGTGTGTAGCTTATGCACAGTTTCCGCTCACTAAATTTTACACATAAAATACTGGTTGTCTTGAAGGTTAAGACAGGTGTTACACAATGGGATCATACGTTTGTGAAGCCAACTTCTTGAATACTACAGTTTGATCTGATACTTGAAATAGTGCAAGATAAAAAGAAAGAAAAAGACAAAGACAAATCCTTCAGTTAAATGAGATTATCTATGCTGAGCTCGCTCTGAAACCATGTGGTTTGGAGTGCTACTGTGCTGTACCTTGAGATAGTGTCTTCTACTATAGCTCCGGGTCGACCAATGCTTTCTGAATGAATTTGTTTGACAGAAACTGTGTAGAAACCCGTTGTATATATGTATGCATGTGTCTGTGTCTGTCCCTCCTACAATTACGTGACAATGAGTGTTGGTTTGTTTACGTCCCCGTAACTTAGTGAGCAAAGAGTCCGATAATATCCTGTGATATCCTGTAAATAAATGTTTAAAATGATGTTATGCAATACTTGAATATCTTTTAACTTCTATTCTAAGCAAAATGGGCATTACAATACATACCAATATGTGCCTTATGAATTCATTTGAGCACCATACAGACCGGGTAGAAGGCCGGGAGGCCTGCTAGTAGTATATAAATTAAAAATGATTAGGACCAGTGTAGGATAATTGTTTTCATAGTGTCATAGTGTTGTTGTCTAACTTCAGGTCAACCTTCATTGAATAGATCTATGATCAAAGATGTTCCAGCCTTGAGTTTCCCATCTTTGTTTATGTATATCTGAGACTTTATTGTCCAATGTATTCTTTATTTAACTTTGTTGGACTTGTAATTATGGGAAGTTTGTCTAGTTTTTATAGCAGGTTGTTCATCATCATAGAGGTTCGAGAATTCATTGGCTCGTAGCTTCACCAGGTCGTGGATTCCTGTTGTTGCTCAGGCCCAGTTGAGTAAACTTATATTGAAAGTTATTTCTACCTGTGACCATTCTGTCTTTTAAGAGATATTTATGACTACATTAGCTAAGGCAGTAGTTCTTGACCCTTTTTTGTCTTCGTGGTGCACAAGAGATAAACTGAAAAAAAATTTGTTGTATCTCAAGTACAAAATGAAAATACTATTTAATGTTTACTTTCTTTTACTAATTCTATTTGTGTAGAAAAAGAAATCATGAATAAAAGGTTATTCAAGACTCTCAAGTGTTAATTTAGATTTTCTATGGTCTTAATTTATATTCTTTGAAACCAGGGTGGACCTAACTATGGCTTTCAAAGCACCTTTCGAAACCCACTGATAAAACATATCGTTTCTTTATCTAAGCCAATAAGGCATGATTTGACTGAGATTTTACTGCAATTCAAAACCATACAAAACAAATCGATTGACAGTGCAGAGGTTCTCTCGATAGTTTGTATAATTGACGTAGGTGTTATTTCTCCCAGCTCTACAAAATTTAGCACATGTTTATAACCGAGATATTGATAATAAAAACTGGTAGTTTTGTCGAATAAACGTACATATCACTCACTTTATTATTATTCTTTTTCTTGGGTGAACGACCGCTTAATTAATTGTTACTGTGTATTTATAGCCACCACAAGGTTCAGTCTTTGTTGTGGTGTGGTGGCTTATATGCCTCAATGATTCAGAGCTATACCAGAGGAGTGTAAGGTTCAGGTAGAACGTCCCATGGTTGACAGATCAAACGATATAGGCAAGATTGATATTGACTTCCAGTTCCCAGAGGTAAAAATGGGTTTACGTAGGGCCAACATCTCTACCTAGAAAAGAGTTAAGTTACAGAAGCATCAAAATCAATAAGACTAAGGGAAAGAAAGCCCTCTCTCAGCGAAACATGATGTGGTGCAGCAAAGTCCCAAAGGAAAATGTAAGGTCGAAAAAGAAGAGACCTAGGTTGGGATAAGCAGAAAAGATAGCCCAGAGTCTAGAAGATTGGAGAAAAGTTAACAATGGCCTTTTGCTGCATCGGGAGTGAAGGGCTTACGATGAAGAAAACGAGTTCGTAGTAACTAGTGAGTCAAATATCACTACTATTATATCATATTGTGAAGGCACGTGGCTTAGTGGTTAGGGCATTCAGCTCACAATTGTAGGGTCGTGAGTTCAATTCCTTGGACGTATTGTGTCCTTGAACACGACAATTTATTTCATGTTGCTCCAATACACTCAGCTGGGAAAAATGAGTAATACCCATATTTCAAAGGGTCAGTCTTGTCAGATTCTGTGTCATGCTGAATCTCCCTGAGAACTATGTCTGTGGAGTGCTCAGTCACTTGCACGTTAAGGCTGTTCCATTGATCGGGTTAACTGGAACCCCTGTTGTCGTAACCGACGGAGTGCCAAGCAAGTGTATCATACTTATGTTGTTTATATTGATTAAAAAAAATTACCTATACTGATTACATGAGGCAAAAATTCTGTACTCAGTTGCAGTCAAATTTCTAACAGGGAATATATTGCCAACGACACCTCTCGTTCATCTGATGCACTGCTGTGTCAATCTTAGTGGGTCTTAAATGCAGAAGATGAGAGATGCTTCAAAATATTTCATATTTCTTTTTTTCATAGGTTTACTTGTTTTGGAAGAAGAAGCTATGCTCATAACCTTTGAGGTGCTCTTACACCGTTAATATTCATTTTGAATAGTTGCAAATTGACGAGTGTAAGAAAAACAGAGAAGGAATCCCAGAGGTTCATGTTTTGTGAAGGTAGAACAAACAGGTAACGGAGTTAATGTGGAGTCTAGGGAGAGGGGGATTCAATATGGGGGTGAAAGGAGGAGAAATGACAAATTTAGGAGTGTATGGGTGGAAGTTGAACCAGCTTCGAGAAATAAGAGCCACAGTAGGAGATGTAGAACAGAGAGAGGTGGGGTCAGGAGTGAGTGAGTGTGTGTGTGTATGTGTGTGTGTATGTGTGTGAGAGAGTGTGAGTGTATATGTGTGAGAGAGAGATGATACAGTGAACATTTGGGCTAGACATACTGTATGGCCCTTTTTTGTGGCCTAGATGTAGAAGTAACATTCCCACAGGGTTGTACTGAAATATTTTCTGGCACTGAAGAGGAAGAACCATTTTGTGGTGTTGTCTTTGTTGTGTTGTGGATGAAAGTTCGCCAGGAGAGATCCCTGTAATGCTGAGACCTAACATTTGTAGCTGCGGACTTGAGGATTCTAGTTATACATAACCCATGTTTGAGAGAGGAGTATGGTCAATGTAACAATCCACCGTTTCTATCACCTACAGCTCTTTTCCTCCATTGACTCAACAATGAGATATCTACTTTATGCTTGTACTTGGGGAGAAAACAATTAATAAATCTGCTATGGGTTCAATCATGAATCTCAAACATGCGTTGTTTAAATCCCCGGAAGCAACACTTGCGGAAATATCTTGATAGAAAGTTGTGAGTAAGATTGAAAATGACATCAATTTCAGACCTGAAAGAAACATTGACCGAAGAGTGAAAATCATGGACCAGTTTGTCATTGGGGATTTTTATCAAAGCCATGTTTAATCGAGAGAAAGACAGGATATTAGTTAAAGACGGGCCTTCAAAATACTGAATCAAACTTTCGTTCACTTTCCTTTTTGATAATTTTTTCATGAAATAATTACAAGTAAAATTAAAGTTGAATTTTATTAAAGTTATTGCAGGCCACAGTATGTGGATATGTATGTATGTATGTACAATTTAAAGATTTGACTGATGATTCTAGCAAGTCGAATGACCACTTTAAATAATTGTGTAAAATGTAAAGACAAGAAATAAACCGTAGTAACTGGGTATAAAGTAGTTGAGTAAAAGAGATATATTTGAGAAGAGACAATAAATTTGTGAAGAGAGACAATAAATTTGAGAAGTGAAGCAATAAATTTTAAGAAGAGAGAAAGATAACAAATAAGAGGCAAATGTATTAATACTCTTGTTAAGACTGAACTTAAGTGTTCCAGCCATGTCAAGCTCATCTATTTTTTGTTAGACATAATGTATCTAGGGTTATATTATTTAAATATGACCTCTCTTTAAAGATTGTAAAATGGGATTTGAGGGAGATTTAGCTGGTATTTCTAGCAGGATGATTCATCGTATAAGCATTTCTTTGTTTATTCTTTTACTTGTTTCAATCATTTAATTGCGGTCAAGCTGGAGCATAGCCTTCAAGGGTTTTAGTCGAACAAATCAACCCTATTATTTCTGAAGCCTAGCACTTATTATATCGGTTCCTTTTGCCGAAGCGCTAGATTACGGAGATGTTAACACACCAGCACCAGTTTTGATGGGGGTGGGATACACACACACACACACACACACACACACACACACACACACACACACACACACACACACACAGATATAAACATATACAGATATATA
>JAOPJW010000001.1:93727486-93739446 GCA_027122535.1 Octopus maya | reverse complement strand
TCTAAAATATTCGTTGAAGTGAACACTTAACTGGAACGTATATATGAAAATAATTCATTATTCTTAAGTGTACACGTATTCAGGCTAGACTAGTGTGCTTGTGTGTGTGTATGTATATGTGCATGTGTGTTTGTGTATGTGCGTGTGTGTGTGCCAGTGTGAGTGTTTGTGTGTGTGTGTGTGTGTGTGTGTGTGTGTGTGTGTGTGTGTTTACATATACACACATTCGCTTCTGTCAATCTATCAATCAATCAACTGTTCACCATTTCAGTCGTCCGTCCGTTTGTACACACACACAAAAAAGAAACACGCACACACATATATGTATATACCCTCATATATGTACACGTATATGTATTTTAGCATATGTATGCCTGTATACATGTACGTATGTATGTATGTCATTTTCCAGTTTAGTTCAAGATTTCTTGTCAATAGAGAAAGAACAGGTTTCTAACCTAGATCCAAGGCTCCTTCATTGGAACTTCAAAATCAACAACAGGGTACATTTGATTGTTTGTATGTTTGTATGTATGTTTATATGTATGTATGTATGATTTCTAAATAATTCAGCATACGTTCTCTTTTTCACTGATCTTCAGCTTTATCTTAACATCCGCTGGGCACGTAATTTCCACAACTGTGCACAATATCTCTTCTCTATCCCAAATTACTATATCAGGTCTGTTGTGCTTATATTTTATTGAAGTCTTCACTGGGACATTCCACCAGTATTCCTTTTTATTATGAGTGGTCATGGCTTCTACCATATTTTGGGTTCTTATTTCTTTGTCCTTGGGATTATCCTTTCGACGGATTTCATTATAGAGTCGTAGCTACAACATCATATCTCATCAGTAGATAATACAGTGACGACAATTTCGGACAACTGCTTACGATATAGGCGATATCTTTATTGTGAACTGCACAAAGACTGCACCGGCTGTCACATTTTATTGCTTTTCCTGCATCGCTGTCCCTTTTGTGCATCAGGTACTTGGTTGATATTTCCTGTTCCTGGATTGCAAACGCGTACCCTTCAGAGTGGGAGGTAGTAATCCGCTTTGATGATCAACGTTACTATCATCTCGGAGCTTTCTACTAACATATCCATGCATAGACTTCAGCTCATATAGGTTCATTCTTTCATCTGATGATACGTTGCGCTAGAGTCGTGCGACTTATTTGGACATGTATTCTAGGTTATCAGACAAAAGTGTTGCTCAAGGAGCTACCTTCCAAATCTTACGATGTTATCAGCCTCATATATGCAAACTTGCTCAAGTGATGCCCTTCGATATTTGGTGGTTAAAAGATGTTGTCGAAGGGATATGATGTGACATTTAAAGGCATTTTGGATCGATGTGTGCTTGTTAGTATTTTTCGGGTTTTCACATCAATGGCACGGATTTCATCAAGCGTCCAATCAAACAGCCCAAATTTTGGTATGAGTACTGTCACAGTACTCATTGTGGACCACAATTTTATTGAATGCATAGAGTTCTGGTATGTATGTATGTATGTATGTATGTATGTAAGAAACCTATTTTTTGTCAGTTTAATACGGCATGACATGGTCCGTTCAGATATATCACTTGGAAGCTCTGCAATGGAGGATACTAATGTATTCTTGAGAGCAAACCGAACACCAGATTCTCTACGCAGACTCTTAGGTAGGCCTCTATAAAAGATAGTATATCCATAAGTAGGTTCGTTTACTTGACCCTCACCAGAGAGACGAGTTTTAGAGAGCGCAGCTATATCAAGTGAATATTTCTTAAGCTCACATGCAATAAGTGCAGTACGCCTTTCTAGCTTTTTGTTGAAATTTTCAAAGAGTGTGCGCACATTCCAACAGCCAAAATTCAAAGGATGTTTACTTTTACTTTTGACGATTTGTTTGACCACAGTGACAGAATGACGACCGGACCCAGACTATGATACACTGGGACACCTGCCGAGCCAGACCTGTTCCCCTGACGTTCTAAGCCTTTTTATTTTATTTTGCCTTTTACTGAATCTGTTTGAGACATTTTAGAGTAAGTTACAAGTGCATTTTTAGGTTTCTGCCAAGAAATCAATTCAATGAGTTTACTAAGATTTGGTGTACAGGAAGTACCTGAGCAGATGAATAATTTTCAGTGGATGTAGCTTGCACTGCACTACCCCTACCTATTGGCCCAAGAAACTTTCACCGGTGTTACATGGAAATTAACAAAACCAGGAACTTCCAAGGCCTCAGGTTTTACTTTGGAGATTTCCTTCTCTTAGGTAGACTACCAACCAAGATTAAAGAGCTTCTGTCTATCCATGATGTAAGTTATCCCATTTTAGACACCAAACCGACACTCAAACACTCTATAAAGTGATCAAATATCACTCCGGTGACCGACGCGGAGTAGCTCATTCATACATGAAAGAAAGGAAATTACGATATGTGATTTGAATTAAATATAAATGATATATATAAATATAAAAAAAGTAAAAGATATGCAATTGAAAACTATAAATAAAAGTAAAAATATGCATATATATACATATAAGAAAAGAGATATACACATGTTTACACATATCTTGTTGAATGACCGTTGACAGTTCAGGAGTTCCTCCGTCCATTGACGGGTCTTATTTTTCATCCCATAGGGTGTCCAACGACACCCTCCTCACCAAGCAAGGTTGGTGGGGTTGCCAGTTTAGTCGCCGACGACCCGACCATGCAACAGGTTATACTAGATTACATGTTAACAGTAGCACTCACGAGCGACCTGACTTAACATAAATATAAGACCACCTGGATGCACCCAAGATCTAAGCACTGGCATTTCATAGATTATATTCTAATCAGAAAACATGATAGGGAAGACGTTTCTAACGTTCGGGCCATGAGTGGAACACAAAGCTGGACTGACCATCCTCTAGTGCGTGTAGAAATAAATTTTTAGATAATGCCTAAAAATCGACAGTCTGGTTCTAAGGTACCAAAAAAGTTAAATGTTGCAAACATTAAATTCTCAAGCAACTTGTAAAGATTCCACGAAGCTATAGAAAGTATCAATCTTAACCCAAACAATCTATGGGAATATTTCAAAACAAAATTATTTCAAGCTGCAAGTTCGTCAGTGGGATTTAAGTCTCATAAATCCAGAGATTGGTTATCAGATAGATCATCAGAAATTCATGATCTACTTTTAGAAAAACAAAACTTAGGCAATACACTTCTTTCTCAGTCTTTGTACCCCAACTCAAACGAAGCTTACAGAAAGCTGAAAAGGAAAGTGCAGACTGCTCTAAGGAAAATTAAACAGGAATGATGGAATGATAAAGCAAAAGGGGCACAATAAGCACCTGATAGAAATGATGCTAAGGGTTTGTACTCTTAAGTTAAGGAGTTATATGACCCCAAATCTTTTTCAATGGCTCCAGTGAGAACAGCACATGGATGTTTACTTCTGACCGACACCGCTTATATTCGTATGCGTTGGGTGAACATTTTTCAGCACTTTTGAGTAGACCATCATCCCTTGACATGAGGTTGATAGAAAAAATTGAACACCTACCATTTATAGAAGTGATGGCATTTGAACTAACTGTAAATGACATTTACTTAGCTGTGAATAAGCTGAATAACAATAAGTCTCCAAGGTCTGATAGAATCTGTGCAGAAGTCCTGAAATATAAGGGTGACAAAATGTTTGAACAATTAAATATATTAATTTGTCACTGTTGGAGAACTGAGAAAGTGCCTCAAGACTAGATTGATGTTTTATTCTCCTTGTATAAATCGGGGCCAAAAGATCTGTGTGGTGATTTTCGTGGGATTTCGCTTTTGTCTGTGGTTGCAAAGGCACTTGCCCACATTTCGTAAGAATGTTTAAATACCTTCATAGTTCCAAATATAGAGTCTGAGTCTCAGTGTGGTTTAAGTTCCTCCAGGGGCACAACTGATCGTATCTTTACCATCAGACAATTACGAGTAATGTATATTGAACAGAATCTTGCTCTATACCATTGCTTTGTTGATTTGAGCAAAGCATTCGATACTGTTAATCGAAATGCTCTGTGACTAATTCTAAGGAAAATAGGTTGCCCAGAAAAATTTGTAAACATGATCAGGGCCTTGCGTCAAGATATGAAAGGTAGAATTAACTTTGGTGGTAGGCTCTCTGAATCTTTTGCCATGGAAAATGGAGCAATGCAAGGAGACCTTGATGCACCCACTCTCTTTGCAATATACTTTGCTGTTATGTTGCCATATGCTTTTCAAAACTCTGAGGAGGGTATTTACATAAAATATCGAACAACAGGGAATTTTTTAAAATCTGATCAGTCTGAAATTCAAAACAAAGGTTTTTACTTCACTCATTAGGGAAATTTTATACGCTGACAATTGCGATCTTGTCAGTTATTCTGAAATAGCTCTGCAATCTCTTGTGTCTGCATTTGACTCAGCTTCTGATGATTTTGGCTTGACCATCAACTTGAAAAAAAAAAAGAAAAAAAAAACTTGTAATGATTCAACCTGCGTATGGTGCTGTTTGTAAACACCCTAAATATTTGTTATGGGTAAGTTACTTCAGGTTGTTGATCCGTTCATTTACCTTGCAAGCTCTGTACAAAATGATGGAAATCTTGATACAGAAATATATCTGCGAATTCAAAGGGTAGCAAAAGCATTTGGTGGCTTGGTGTCACATGTTTGGTGCCTGCGTCGTATAAATAAAAATACAAAGCTGGTTCTTCACAAATCCTTTGTCTTACCATCCCTGCTGTATTCTTGTGAAACATGGCCTTGTTATGAAAGGCATTTCAAATTGTTAGAACATTTCCACCAAAAACGCCTTCTTCGCACTTTAAACATTAAGTGGTGTTCTTTTACTCCAAACACAGATGTCCTTGCATCTGCAGGCATCACCTCAATTAAAGTTATGATTTTGAGGAACCAAATGAGATGATGTGGCCATATTGTTCAATGACGGATGAACGCATACCAAAATAGCTGTTTTATGGTGAACTTGCAAGGGGTAAACGTTATCGGTGTAAACCTAAAAAAAGGTTTAAGGATAGCATAAGGATCCGGAAGAATAGAAATCCTTGCTTCGAGCTGGATCGCGAACAAAAGTGTTGGTTGGAGTTAAAGCGTTTGAAGAGGCTAGGATAACGTATGTAAGACTCAAAAGAGATTTAAAGAAGAATGCTACGATCGAGAAGGTGAATGACAATGAACTTGTGTGCACAGTTTGTGACAAAGCATGAATTTCTTTTGCTGTGCTCAAATCTCATTTGCATACACATGAAAAACAAACCTCCACCAACTATTAAGCCTATATGTCTGTGCACACCTTTCAATGCAGTGTATGCCAGAAGGTTTGCAAATCTAACGGAAGCCTCAAAAGACATTTTAAGATCCACAAAAATCAACCTCCATGTATGTATGTATGTATGTATGTATGTATGTATGTATGTATGTATACATGTATTGTTGACGCTGTAATAATTTTGTTAACGAGGAAAATCAGTCTCCCAGATGCAACACATGCTCATCAATGGTCTCACTATTTCTCCTGTCCCACATAAAAATGCAACATGTACCTTGGCATTGATGGAAATATGTCATAACAAGGAAGGTACTGTGAATAAAGATTGCGTTACCCAAGAATATTACACCAGATTACAAAAATATAGCAGTCTGAACTCTCCTTTTACAACATGACAATATCTCACGGCGCATTAGCAGTACCAGTACTGTTTCAAACATCTGGTATAATCGACTGGTCTGAAGTAGCAATCCACTCCATAGACATGATAATCCCCAAGAATCTAACTTCATTTGGAAATCTTAACAAATCAATAATAGTGATATCAACAGGCTCTACCTAAGAAGAGACAAAGGAAGTAGAGGTTTCAGCTCAGTCTAGAGAGCCTTTGAATGTTATAGTTTCTCTCAGACAGCACTTGCTAAACAACAACTACAAAAAAAATATATACATTAACTTAGTGGTGAAAAGTGAAGAAAACAATGTCCTACGTGTTGGAAGTGAGCTCCTAGTTCTAATGACCTCGCATGCAATCCCAAATCAGCTGGACTAACATACCTCAAAGAAAACCTGGAGGTGAAATACTCGACATACCAAAAAATGACTAATCATGGGTATATATCTCGTTGACTTGAAGAAAATAGAAACATTGACATGAAGCGAAATCTCTCTTGAACTAATGGCTGTTACATCACATTACACTTCAAACGCTCTTCATTTGCAATCCAAGAACAAGAGAGCACTACTAAATACCTCATTAACAAAAGAGACAGTGAGGCTTTTGGAGTTCCAAGATTCAACTTAAATGTAAATTATGTTATATTTCTGTGTAAGACACCACTCATGTGATTAGCGGCTGTCCAAAAATGTCACCAAGGTACAGTCTCCCTATGAAACATAAGAATGTTGCTAAAAAATGCCATTGGAAAAACAAGCCTGTCCTGGAACAAACGTAGAGTATACGACTGTTATTGTATACGTACACAAATATCAACAAGGAATACTGGCTGGACATACCCGTCAAAACATCTGTCAAGTGTAAGCATAACATGCCGGATGTTGTTCCGAACAGACAAGAAAAATCATGTTCCGTCATAGAGGTTAGCTATCCTACTGATGTAAATATCTCTTTGAAAATCAAAGACAAAGAAGATAACTATGGACAACTGCCTCGAACCCTCAGCTTCTATATGCGGAATACAAATTTATATTTATACCAATAACTAACTAGAAGTCTGGATAAGCTTGGCGTTTCAGAAAAAGCAACCAACCAACTTATTTCCACGTTGCAAATACAGTCTATAAGCGGAAAACTAAAACTATGCAAAGCATTTTTCAGGCTTAAAATGTGACATTGTTTTCGTTATCAACATTCTTCAGGGGACGAATTTAAATGATTAAGTACAGAAGAGTCTTACATACATACATACATACATACATACATACATACATACATACATACATACATACATGCATACATACATACTGACAGACATATAGAAAAGAAAGAAAAAGATAGATAGATAAATAGACAAATAGACAGACAAACAGGCAGACAGACATATAGATAGATAGATAGATAGATAGATAGATAGATAGATAGATAGATAGTGTTATCTCACACGTTCGGATGACCTCTACTCGACTACTATTTCTTTATTTTGGCACTACGGCCACAACACAGAGTGGCCATTACAAGGACAGACACAACACCAAAATGGGGACAAAAATGATAAAACGAATAAGAATGAGATGTTATATAAAAATGAAGAAATGAAATAGCTGCATGGGCCCCATTCCCATGCAGTACCATTTGAACGTTTATATACACTACTTACAATCGTTCAATTTTTGCATTGTTTTTTTTTCTTAATCATCTTTTTTACCTCTCTTTTTTTTCAATGAAACAGTTTTACTTTTTTTCTCTCTTTTTTGTTCCTTTTTTCTTTGTTTTTCTTTTTTTGTTTTCAACAAAATAATTTTACTTAATTTTTTTCTTTTTAATACCTCTTGAAAGGCTCCAAGTATTTTTGTTCAACTACTGGTGGCAGGTGTTCGAACTCCACCAACACTTCGGGCCAGTCATCCCGTCTCTGCACATGTCTTTTAGTCTCTTGTATGTGTCTTTGTCGACCACAATGGCCTTCACGATTTTGGAATATATACCCGTGAGTAACCTTACTCTTATGATATGTTTGAATTTAAAAATTTTTCTTTCCGTCTCTTTGCTTTTTGCATATGTTACGAAATTCCATTTATTTTTCCTCCTTGTTTTCTCTTTTCTTCTTCCACTTCTGGTACCTTTTCCTTTTCAACTCTGAACAATCTCTCCATTTCACCCTCGTACACTTGCACTCCTGAATATTTTTCCTTCGCTGGGATAACCGGTGTCTTTAACACTGTTTCCTCCTTCTGTATCTTCTCGCACACTTTTCCAATTACTTTTTCACTTTCTTTCTCCACCACCCTTTTGTCTGCCTTCCTTCTGGTCGCAGCTTTAATTTCCACCTCATCTTTCTTCTTTTTCTGGTTCTCCGGCGGCGGGATCGCTCTTCCACTTCTTTTTCTTTCCACCAACGTGAATCCCTCCTGCGCTGTTTCTTCTTCCGTCTCCACCTGTACTACCTGGTTCGCACTCTCCCGCTTCTCCGTCTGTTCTCTCCGTGGGCACCTCGCCTTCATGTGGCCTTTCTTCCCACATGCAAAACATATTGGCGGCCTGCCCTCCACTATCACTCTCAATCTCAATCGTCGGGCAGCACTATCTCCTCAACAATTCGATTTAGGTCTTCTATTTAGACTGGATAGTGAGCTCAATTCCGTATCCCCAGTAATTAATTCTTTGTGTCCTTGCGGCCTTCAATATTTTGGCCCCATCCTTCATGTTGAATATTATGGCTGTCATCAGCCACGTTTCTTTTAGTTCTGGGGGTACTTTACCTACTCGTACTCTGGCCACACGTTTGCCAAAGCACCCACTCCTCCGATCTTATTGCCTCCGTCGAGTGTTTAATTGCTACTTCCTCTGTCGCAAAGCGCACCTCCACGGTGGCATACTTCCTTCCTCTTGTTATGAATGTTGTTAGATTTTTTATGCTTTTCAACATTCTTCAATTTCCTCCACTGTCGCAATCTCTATCTTTCGCGTTGCAATTTTCATTGTCTTGAATACAACAGTTCTTTTTGTTAAATTGCTTGTCAGTTCTGCAGGTTGCGTTAACTTCAACGTATCTCCAACTTTCTCCAGCATCCTCTCACATTCCTTCATTTTCTTTGGTTCTAACATAATTTCAATTATTTCCAATGTTTCTTCTTCTATTCCTTTTCCAGTTGCGGCCGCATAACTGTGGCCATCCACTGGTGTTTTCTCCAATTTTACCCCAATGGGAAGAGAAAAAAAACGAAAACAAAAAACAAAAACAAAACAACAATTCCATCTATTCGAGCAGTAATAATTAACAAACAAATATTCAATGCTCAACTCCTCAACTCATAGACCTCTGCTCCGACGTCTAGACATATCCCTCTATATCTACGTATTGGGTTAGCCGACTTCATCGTCTGAGGGCGTCGACACAACAGATAGATAACTTCGATGTTTCGGCCAAAGATTGGCCCACAGCATGTCTAACTTAATAGCAGTGCTTGATAGGATAGATAGACTAACAGACAGACAAACAGACAGACAGGCTGATAGATAGCTAGATAAATAGATCGACAGATAACTTAGAGATATTTCAGCAAAATGGCCCAGAGTATGTTTAACTTAATAGCAACATTTAATAGGATCTGTTAAGTCATGTTTTGGTCGGGTTTTATGTTACCATTGCCCATTCAAGAAAGGAGTTGTTGACTGAGGTGTATCCAGGTATAAGTGGCTTGTCTGTTATTCCTTGAAGAAATTTGTCCAGGATTCATTTGAAGGTGTTGGTATCTTTTTCCTCTTTGATTTGCTTTGGGATAATGTTAAAATAGAGCGGAACCTGTCGAGGACAAGAAATTATGTTGTAGTGGATTTATGTACTGTGATCCTGAATAGTGTAGGAGTCATATACCATGTGGTCCCAGCCTTGGATAAATTCTGAATCGAATGTTAAGGTCTTATGCAGGTGATATATTCTCCACATTGTCCAAAAGATGTAGCGCTCATAACAGCGTTGGAGTAAATAAAGTTTCAATGTTTTACAGTGGTCCCAATAATCAAAATCAGAAATGCCCTTAATTTTTTAGTGAATGCTTTCTGGGGTTGCTCAAGTCTTGTGATGTTTTGCTTTATGTGGGGAGACCGATCTTAAGTCACTTAATACTATACGATGCTGTGAGTGAAGAGAATCTGTTTGGTTAAACGTAGTCTTTTTTTGAAATGCATCAGTTCAAATTTCCTCTTATTTAACCACATTTTGTTTTTGTCTGCCAGTTGGCTTGCAGCATGTAGATCCGTCTGGAGTTCAGTTCGGTCTTGATAAGTTCAGGAGCTTGGTGTGATCTGCGAATATGTTTACCCTATTCGATGACGTTTGAGCTGTTGTTTATATAGACAATAAGCAGAAATGGGCCCAAAACAAACCCGTGAGCGACACCACTGGTGACTCTTTCTGGGCATGAATGAACTACACCCATCACAACATGTATTTTGTTCACCAGGAAGTAGTAAATCCAATCTCGCAGTTTTCCAAGTGTTCCGATATTTGACAATTTTCACAGGAGGTTATTGCGGTGGACTTTCTCGAACGCTTTACTGAAGTCAAAATATTTGAGATCAGATTTCGAACATGATCCCAAGGCTTTGAGGACATCGTCGATGTGCTGTGACGGCCGTGTGAGACAGTCTCTGCCGCAGCAGAAGTCATGCTGGATAGAAGGTTGTAACTTTCCAGGAAGCCAGTTATCCTTAATTTCATCACTTTTCAATGACTTCGTTGATATTGTAGGTGAGGAAGTTTAGACGATAGTTGACAGCGAGAGACCTTTTTCCCTTTTTGAAGACCGTCAAGACAATTGAGATAAGAATTTCTGCGGTATATAGTATGAGTCTAAAGAATTTTTCCAGATGCTGGTACATGAGATTGCAAGTTGGTGACCTCATTTATTTAGGATACTAGTGAGGAATCTATCAGGGCCTACATTTAGTGCTGCTGTGATGTCTGAGGCAGTAAAAGGTATGTCCGAGATAATATGTTGAGGATCAACTTCGTTCACATTCCTTGCATCAATAGCTGTGGGATCACTAAAGACAGAGCAGTATTGTTCCTGCAGTAGTTCGGCCATTTTTTTAGCGTCATGCTGGAGACAGTTGTTATCATCAGTCAGTGTACCAACTGATAAGACAGCGGTCCTATGCTTGTTGACATTAATAAATCACTTTCGGATCCTGTTTGATTCTTTTGATTACCCACTTTTCCTCTCCAGCGCATTGATTATCGTTGTAGGTTTTACATACTGATCTGCAGATTCTATTTTCCCAACTCAAGCCTGCTTAATGTTGTTCATTCTGGATGTTGTTGGCGGTAGTATTTTAATTGGTTGATTTTTCTTAGTTATTTGATTTTCCCAATGAGTGCCTTTTTCTCTCTTGGGGGACTATTTCTGTTCGTGCTAGTGAGTTTCGTGCGTATTTTGAACATGTATGAGAGACAATTTATTGCACTTCCCTTTTGCTGTTTATTTTTCATTCGTCTTCAGCCTTTCAGATGGTGATAACTACGTTCCAGATTCAGGCATATCCTCAGAGAGAGAGAATTTTGACAGAGGCTAGGATGAAACAACGTACACCTGTTGCCTATTGTGCATCCGTGTTTAGCGTCAGGGACACGGGCTCTATATTTGGGAGAGTAACTGGAGACTGTCTTTTTTCCATTTATACCATATGGATAAGTGCACTTAATAAGTCTACAACAAAGGTAGATACTACAACATAAGGGAGTATGAGAGAAAGGGCAGTGTCCCTTGTTGTTGGTGCTGCTGGGGCCAAATTAACAAAAACCTTGAAACGGATAACGGAAGGTTTTTTGAAGTGGAGGAGGGTTTTCTATATTGGCATGTGGGTTAGAGAAAGGATCGTTGGTCATTGTCCCTGATGTAGTAGTAGTAATACTAGACTGTTGTTGTTGAAGCGGATTTTGACCTGTCGTAATGGTAGTAGTCAGTTATAGTGAATCCGTCTTACTACAGTAGGACTGGGTGAAAGGAGACGAGATGGTGAAACGAAGGCAGGCGGTATTTGCTGCTGAATGACGGGTTGCTGAGGTGACATATGACGTCTTACCACGGAGTACGCGGTACTCTTTTTCTCTCTGTACATATACATCTAATTATTCACACACAATTACATTTCGTACGCCTCTACGCACCTTCGTGTGTGTGTGTGTGTGTGTGTGTGTGTGTGTGTGTGTGTGTGTGTGTGTGTGTGTGTGTGTGTGTGTGTGT
>JAOPJW010000001.1:92581127-92591836 GCA_027122535.1 Octopus maya | reverse complement strand
TGCCCAAGGTGCCACGCAGTGGGACTGAACCCAGAACCATGTGGTTGGTAAGCAAGCTACTTACCACACAGCCACTATATATATATAGACGCACGCACACTCATACACACGCATATGATAGAGCGTAACTGCTTATGAAATGGACACTACTTGAAATTTATTTCACAATCTTGTAACTCAATATGGCGCTATGTTTCTAGCTGATATTCACGTTTAAGGTACATATTTCTGTATATCTTGACAGTTCCTTAATAGAGTTAACGTTTGAGCCTCTTCAAAATTTCTCAACTTGCTAGAAATAGCAACAAAATCTCTTTCGTATATATAGTCTTACTAAAAATGGAAAGCGCTGATGAATGTGTGAAGAGGCGTACATTAGGTCTGAGTGGCCCGCCTTCCAAACATTGGAATTAAATGCCAGATTCCCTCTCTGTAGGCTGGAAGATTTCCTTGTTGCGTGACTTCCACGATCACTGACTTTAGTTATAAATCGCCAAGAGATAGGTGGGGGTGATAAGAATACAAGTGGATAGGAACGTGAACAATGTCGTTCCGGGTATATACGTAACATTAGAAGTCAATCATTCGATCGAATCAAGGAAAATATTTTACAAAATACTGACCTGTCATTTTCAACTCTTGAGAGAAGCATTACCTTTTATGGTGACGTGGCGCGAGTTGAAACCGGAATATACATATATTCCAAGGCGTACCATACGGCCCTCTCGCAATTCTGTCAATCAATCACCTTGGGCTGGTACTTCATTTTTAATCGACCCCGAAAGGAGAAGATGTAATGTTGAACTCGACGTGGCTTCATCTCAGAGTACACAGTCGGACGGAGAAAAAAGAGAAATATTATATCCAGCAAGAGGACGACTATCGATTAGCCCACCTCAGATGTGCTGTCTTAAAATGATGTGTAGTATTCACGACTGGAATGCATTTGAACAAAGATATCCTCGATCAGACCTAATTTTAAAATATTAAAAAAAAACACCAACAACAACAATAGGAAATGAAATATAAATAAAGACATAAACAACATAAGCATTACCACCAACAATATGTACCGCAAATGAGTACAGAAACAAGTAAATCACATAAGCCAATAAGGATTATTTAAAAGGTAGAAAAACCTGCTAGGATTAGTAACCAAATCTCGCTCACTCTTAGGCCATAGATATACATTGGACAATGTAATCGCTGATGCATAAAATGATGGGTTAATCATTGCTAGAAGGCCTTCGGGATGGAAACATGGAGACTAAACAACGATAGTAGTGATTATTTCTACGCTAGGCACAAGGCCTTGAAAATTTTATTGGGGAAGGTTGCTCGTCGATTACATCGATCCCAGTGCGTAACTGGTACTTATTTCTTCGACCCAAAAAGGATGAAAGGCAAAGTCGATCTAGGCAGAATTTGAACTCAGAACGTAGCAGCAGACGAATTACTGCTAAGCATTGTGCCCGGCGTACTAACAAGTTTGCCGCCTTAACAACAATAGTAATCTTTTCTTTTCTATTCTACTCTAGGCAGAAGGCCCAAAATTTTGGGGAAGGGGGCCAGCGGATTAGATCGACTCCAGTACGCAACTGGTACTTAATTTATCGAACCTGAAAGGATGAAAGGCAAAGTCGACTCTCGGTGGATTTTGAACTCAGAACGTAGCAGCAGATGAAATAAGTATTTTGCCCGGCGTGCTGACGAGCTCGCCGTCTTAACAACATTAATAATAATATAACAATGAGTCAACAAGGAAGCTTATGTACTCCGTCTGCTAGAGACAGAAGCCAAATCAAGCACAAATTACCCCCACCGTCTTTTCAAAAATATTTGATGTTCATTTCACCTGAGTTAAAGTAAATATGATTTAATGGTTGACTTTGAGCTAAACAAAACACAGTGATATAACTAACACCATCTTCGCCACATTCTCTGTTACTAAGGCAGCTATTACCGTGCTACCACTTCTACCAACATAAACCTGATACCAAGTCTGGCAATAGTAAAAAAAAGGAAAAAAAAAAACATCACCGCTGGCATTGCCATCTCCGTCTTCCCCACCAGCATCACCAGCACTTCTACTACTGTTTTCGACATTGGCATTATGATTGCAAACTTCACTAATACAAAATAAATAAATAAATAAATAAATAGCATAAACAAATCAGTAGCAGCCGCACATTAACAAACACACAAACAACAAGGTAACAACAACCCATAACCTCCACCACAGCTAAACCGCCACCATCACAACGACGACTCAGCAAACTTCCTGACAAAGTAATGCTAGATATATCCAACTATTCAGAAATCAATCTCTCTTGAAGTGTTATTATCGTTAGCTCTCTAATGAGATTGCTGCCCAATTTCTCACACCTAACGTATTGGTTTTCTAATGTAAGCAGCATTTAACACCCACCACTTTTAAAATTTTCTTAACGTCTTTCTGAATTTCAATCTTTATTTCCTTTCTCTTTTGTTTTTTCAATTCACTTTTTTGCTTTTTCAATATTTTTGTTATTCAATTTTTTTCTCTGTATTCGTTTGTTTGTTTCGCTTTTGTTTTCATCTTCCTTTTTTTTTTAATCCTATTTTTATTATATGTACTACAAAAGCCGCAAGCTGGCAGAATCGTTCGCGTGCAGGGAAAATTACTTAGCGGTCCGTCTTTACGTTCTGAGTTCAAATTACGCCGAGGTCGTTGAGTTTATCTTCACGGGGTCTAAAAAAAAAAAAAAAGAAACCACTTGAACACTGGGATCGATGTAGTCGATTTAGTCCCTTCCACAAATTGCTGGCCTTGTGCCAAAAGTTGAAATCATTATTAGTACATACACACACACACACACACATATATTTATTTACTTATATATTAGAGTTTTACCCGTCACATGATGGGTAATATAACCACCGTGGGTAACTTGATAAAAGTCGAATTATAAATAATTTGTGCATGCCATATTTCCTGTTGTATCTGATGGTAGCGAAAGTATTTTAAATGTTATTGGAGCAATTCATTTAGAATTCTTACCTGTAAGTTAGCCAGTACCAAAATAATTAAGGAAAAAACGAAAACAGATTACTTGAAAAACATATGCGGGAAATATTCATGACAAAAAAGTAAATATTACATAGCCTTTTTCAATTATAGACAAATACTCTCGATCACGTTTTTTTCCTCTTCCGCCACTTTTCCTCAGCCCCTCATCCTCTCCACCTCTACATCTTATTCTTCTTCTGCCTCACTTTTCTCTTTTTCTGTCTCTGTGATTTTTTTCTCTCCCAGTGCATGTATAGTGTTCCTGTATTCATTACCTGCCACAAAGCTCTCTTTTTATCTCTGTTATACAACATATGAAGTAATGAGTGACTGGAGAAATCAACCAACGAACCAACAATTATATCACCTACTATATGTGTGCATTAGTCTGTGTGTGTATAAAACAGTAATATAGACTAGAGTTGTTAAAATTTGACAAATATGTAGAAATAAGAAAGACAAACATATGTAAGGAGGAGCTCGCGTCTGAGTTATTAGCGGGAGAAAATTCCTCTCCGTTCAATTTATGAATATTGCTTTGTGTGAGTTGAGAAATATAAAGCAAATACCATTAGTAGAATTCCACGAGTCTTGGCAGAGTACAGCTTTTAGCAAACAACGATACGAATATGCTACTTGATTCCAGAAAATTATCATGAATTTTAGGGACAACATTGTTTTTTAACCTTGTAGATTTGATCAAAGTAGCCGTCCATTACATCATTCACAGTAATCGCCTAACAACTCGCCCCCATAGTTTGAGGCCTAATTCCGATGAAGAAAACATCATGTATTATAGCATAAGGACAGTGGATGGGCGAAAACATAAGATCATCAGAGAAAAGATTCTATGCGATATATTTTCAAGCATTTTATGTTCTGAGTCGAAATGCTATAGATGTCAACTTTACCCTTCGTCACTTTGGGAGTCAATAAAATATATTACCATTGAAGAACAACCGTCTTTTCCCGCCCTTCAAATTTTTTTCTGCCCAGTATTTGTCAGATATGTATATATACTTCAGTATATTTATTTCTCCCGAACCTAAAAGAACGTTAAGTGCAAATAAGCCGTGACTTACGTTCTTTAATAAACGGCGTTGACTGCTTTCACTATTATTTCAAACACTCTTTGAAAGACAACACTTTAATAACTCTGGTTTTATTTTTCATAGAGTTCTTTAGCAGATACTGCGTTAGATAGTTCAATGCTGCTTCAGCTATTGCACTTAATTGTAGAAGCGGCAGCAGAAGAGAACTGTGATGAAAACAATAACATCAAGAAACGAAAAAAATTCTGAAAGAAAAGAGCAGATTCTTTTAATACTTCAACCAATTATCAACCTTTGTTTTTTTATATGATTTCTTTATTGGTGAAAAGAGAGACGAAAAAATAAACAAACAGAAGAATAACGCAAAACTCATATCTTGGAGGGTTTTTCTGTAATGGCGTTGTTTATAGTTTAATTTTTTATTTTATTAATTCATTTTTATTGAAGCTTCTTTTATTTTATTTTGTCTTTATTTCGTTTATTTTTTGTTTGGCTAATTAGATTATTGATTGGCAATTACATTACCATAATAATTAAAATCGGGATATGCGCGGGGTTCAATATAACTATTGATTTCAATTTTATATTCAAGTAGGGGTTGAAGTTTCTCTTTTCTTTGTTTCATCCTGTTTTTCTTTCTCTCTTCGTCTATTGTCTTTTTCTTTCTTCCATTCTTTCCTTGGTTCTGAATAAATAAGAACTGTAAAAAAACAAAAAACAAAAAAAAAACATGCAAAATAGAAAGGAAAGCTATAAACAATGAAATAACTTTAATGACAACAATGAAAAAATAATAATACGAAAATATAAAATGTTGATAACGATGTTGATGATGATGAAAATGGTGATGGTGAGGAGGATGACAACGACGACAATGTCGACATCAACGACGATTACGACACCGACATTGATATGATGACGATGAAGATGGCGATGTTGTTATTTCTTTATTGGCCACAAGGTCCTAAACATAACAATTAAAAAACATGTTGTGTAAACGGGGCTGCAAAACATAAAGATGTAATGAAGGTGAGGTTATAAAGTAATATATTAAAATAAGTTGAAAACTCAGTCGCGGTAAGATACGGTACCCACATCAGTGACAGACTGCAAAAGGGTGAGTAAGTCGCCCTTCGGTCCGTAGACTGGGGTGGAACGTTGGGCACATGCTAGCAACTCCTTAGCTTCCTGTGCCAAGGATTTGGTGAAAACGTCGGCAGCAGGAGACTCAATAACCAATAAGGCGGAGGAGTCCTAGGCCAACAGATTGAAGGTTATTGCAGTCAAGCGGAGAATCTGCACCACCAGACAACGGTTGGGCGTCAACGAGCAAGTGAGCTGCTTCTGCGGGGCAGCCCCATCGTCAAGCTTGCTCGTTTTGCTATTGTACATCATTTGGTAGCTGATATAGAAACCCAGAAAAGTAGTCTGGTGGGGGGACGACGCCAACAACCATCTTCACTGTCCGATGTGTTTTGTTTAGAGAAGTGGGACTATTGACCAAAAGACAGTCAACGTCGGCCTACGACGGATATTCGAAGAATAATGCGCAGTACAGAAAGCAAATGCGCATCCGTTCACAAACAGATTAGAAACCGCCACCCAAATAGGATCAGGAGGCGATTCTAGTCTCACACTACGTTCCGGAACGTTCAGAATATTTCTTATTCTGATCTTTTCTAATTAAATCTTGAACTGATTCTATTTTAGATGAACTGCTATATACGCCTAATTGCTAGGTCGAGTTCCATTAGTTGCCAAAAGACTGTTTGTTGGTGTTGTTTTCAAGAAATGCTTGTTCTATTTGGGTGTGATGTACTTATCCTCTATTATCTCTTCAAGCAACACAGCGTTCTGTTCGATCATTTAGTTTCTATATCACACAGCTCTCAAATCCTATTTCAGTTAACCGTGAAGTTAATGCACTCCAGGGACGGCCTCATTTTTTTTTTTATTAGAGATATCCAATATCCCACTTGACATATTTCTTGGCAGATCTCATTCGTTTTGCTTTTTCTTCTTGGTGTTTCTTATTATTATCTTCGATAGTTTTCCATCTTCCTCCAGTTACCATTGCTTCTATCCTTCTGCAAAACAATGGGCTGGAATTGTTGTTCAGTCTCTCGATAGATCTGCACATGAAGAGGAGAATATCTGGCTTCTTCGTGCCCTAGTTTGCTTGCTCCGTTGGATAGAATTTCGAAGATTAAAGCGATTTCATTTGTGACTGTTTTACCTAATGGTTAAACTTAGGGCTACAACCAATGGTGATGTTTAAACAGTGGAGCAACTATAGTTTTCAATTCAATTGCCTCATGTTGTTGCGAAAAGTGCTGTCTAAAACAACTTCCATTATTTTGTCGTCTTTTCCATTTGTCTGCGTAGAAAGCAGTTCAAGCCTCTTTTATTTATCATAATATTAATAACTGCGTTTTTGTTTTGCAATAATAGTGATGTGAACCTCATTTCAGCTCTCAAAATGGAATTTAAGACCGTGGATCCTCAAGATGTGAAGGCCCGTGCGGTCATTATGCCAGCACATGTTGCTGGTTATCACTATGACCTGCTGGTAATGAATGGCTAATGTGACGATGTCAGAAGAGTCGCAGCTAGTACTAATACTTATGGTTGAGTATGTGGCCCTCCTGTCTAACGGCGTCATCCAATGAGTAAGGTCTAATGCATGACCTCTGTTATTTTCTCACCGCATCAAATTTTGATCTGCCAAAAACTGAATTCTTTCTATGTTAAAAAACATTTCGTTCTGCTGCTGAGGCTCACGAACCGTTTTCATCCCCTTGTATCAATAAATCATATGCCTTGGCTCTGACAACACATATTCCGTCCTTCACGTTATTGCATTCGTCACGGACCTATCTCACCGCGAGCCCGTCAGTTGCAGTTTCGTTCTTAAGCGCTTCTTTCTCATTAATTGCCCTTATCCTATTTTCTATTGTGGTACCTTACTAAAATTTGTCGATTCTTTCCTAGTTGCACTTTTCTGATCCAACCAAAAAATTGCTATTGAGGATTGCCCCCGCCAATTGTCGCTTAATTAATTTGCCAAGCAGTTCTTTGTAACCAATGTATTCAGTCTCCAGTAACTGTGTCATTGCCTTTCGATCTCTACCTACGTCGATTGCAGATATCGCAACAAATTTGCGACCAGTGTAGCCAACAACATTAAATGAGGACAACCTATCCCATTTTTAACTACTGGCTTACAGAATACTCTGTGGTTGTGATCTAATGCGATTTAAATATATCCGCAGTGGAAAATTGGGGAAATCCAGTTGTTCCCTGACAGTGCTAGAAACGCCAGAGCAAGTTTGAGATGCTTTTTCATCCCTTCTTATCTTAGTAGTTAGTGTCAAGCAATGCAAACATGAGTCCAAATTCGAGATTTTTCCCCCCACTAGAAGGGACGTTCCTAGGAAAAACCTCCAAACGTCTTAAGAAAACTTGCTGGCATGGCCCAATCGGAGGATAAAGAGCTAGAAGTCGTTAGGCATCCCATTCGTTACTGTTCACGGCTAGGACCACTAAATTATCTTCTGCGTCCAATAAGATATTCTGAATCGTCTAGTGTCTCAAGTTTCACCTGAAACAAAATCTACAACAACATCCCAACAATTCTATACCTTAAATTTCTATCAGCTTGCTAGGGTCTGCTAAGAGCACATATTTCAGAGCTTTAGTTCTAGTCGTATGCTTGGAATTTTCAATTGGGTCAATCTCTGTCCAAAGTAATTCAGTATTTATCTGAAATTTTCAATTCTTTATGGGGCAGTGGGTTACTTCTGGGTTTGGGTGGAAAATGTCTTTGGGTGGAAAACATTTCGGATGCTTCAGAGCTTATGAGACTTGCCATACACTCCTTTATCAGAGTCTAGCTTCATATGAGGAGTCACACCTCAATTTGTGTGTGTTCTTCGATAAACA
This sequence comes from Octopus maya, assembly GCA_027122535.1. NCBI lineage: Eukaryota > Metazoa > Mollusca > Cephalopoda > Octopoda > Octopodidae > Octopus > Octopus maya. Next base: position 92,583,793 of record JAOPJW010000001.1, on the reverse strand, counting down.
TCTATTAGGCGCAGGCGTGGCCGTGTGGTAAGAAGCTTGCTTCCCAAACACATGGTTCAGGGTTCAGTTCCACGTTGTAGCACCTTGGACAAGTGTCTTCTACTATAGCCTCGGCTCAACCAAAGCCTTGTGAGCGGATCTGGTAGAGAAAACCTGAAAGAAGCCCGTTGTATATATACATGTGCGTGTTTTTGAATCTGTGTTTGTTCCCTATCACCAATGTTTAACTACCGGTGCTTAAGTTAACGTAATATAGCGGTTCGGCAAAAGAGACCGATAGAATAAGTACCAGGCCTTAAAAGAAATAAGCATTGGGTTTGCTACATTCGACCAAAAATTCTTCAAGATGGTGCCCCAGCATGAGAAAAGGTAAAATATATACATAATTGCTTTCTTTTCTTTTTGGTCTAAAAGGCGTTGGCAGTATATTGAGCTCAACTTTTCTCTGATCCCAACTGTTAATATATTTTTTCGTCTCTTTTAAATGTTCCTGATAATTGTTTCCTATTCGCTATCATTATTAGTTCTTATTTGGGTAGCATCAGTGGTGGCAATGGACGATTTGTTGGTGACGCTGCGAGTTTCTTTCTTTGATATGTCATTTTTCATGCTGTTGCAATTGTTGGTGCTCTTAGTGTTACAGCTGATACTGTTGATGCTACTACTGGTACAGCAGGTACTATTTTTAATTATTAGGTTGGTGCAGAATTATTGCGGCCTTTTTTCAATAAATATAATTCAACAAAAACAATAACAACATTTAACAAAAACATTTATCTAAATGATTATTCCGGAGCATATTCACCATCTACTTCAAATATTGCTTCCCATTTGCTTGGCAACCGGTCGGGATAATCATTTAAACAAATTTTTGTTAAATGTTGTTATTGTTTTTGTTGAATAAAATCTATTGAAAAAAAAAGCCGCAATAATTATGCACCAACCTAATACATCTCCGTCTGAAACATTACATGGCAAATGACTGCAATAAAGGATTTCACCTTTACTACCTCCTCCCATCTTCCTCTCTTGCCGATTGTTGGCAAGGAAGATGTTATTTTGGAATTTTTCTACGAAGGAAAGTCAAAAATTATCCGCGCTTTCGCCATAACATATCTTTATTATTGTCACACTGCCTTCTGCGCATACGTGCTTATAGTTGTAAAGCCAGAAAGACAAATGGCGCGGTCCGACGCAAACTTGGATCACCTATATAAGCACGCGTGCGCAGAAGGCAGTGTGATAATAATAAAGATATGCTATGGCGAAAGCGCGGATAATTTTTGGCATCCCATTACATATTTCGAAAACAACATTCTTCACATATTTTGCCCTGTAGGAAGAGTGATAGAAGCGATTGATCTGTAACCTATGGCTCGGTCAACTACGACAGTAAGTATACTAATAAAAGCAGCAAAACAAACATCTAAATAACAAAACAGAGAAAACCCCATGAAGTTTCCAAAATACGTTCGGCTCGACAGAAAACGACAACAACAATTATTATTATTTTCAATTCTGATACAATGCCAGAACTGAGGGAAGGGTTAAGTCGATTACAACAATCCAACATTTCACTCTTCTTTATTTTATTAACCTCGAGGAGATGAACAGAAAAATTGACTCTAGCGGGATTTCAACTAAGAATGTAAAGAGCTGGAACAATAGCACAAAGTATATTTCCAGACCTTTAACGGTTCTGTCCACTCACCGCTTTAATAATGATGATGATGATGATAATGATGATGATGATGATGATGATGATGATGATGATGATGATGAGGATGATGATGATGATGATGATGAGGAGGAGGAGGAGGAGGAGGAGGAGGAGGAGGAGGAGGAGGAGGAAGATGCTGCTGCTGCTGATGATGAGGATGATTACGAGGAGGTGCAGAATGGAGATGAAAGTACAAGAAAGACAAAAATAAGGACAACAAAAATCTTAATTTCCGAAGAAGCAAAGTTCGTGAAAATTATTTAATCAAATTTAAAAGAAGAAAATTATAACCTTCAGCAAAATCTGAAATAAATAGAAAGTTGGTTATATTTCATCAAGTTATAATTAATTTTATCATTATAAATACATTAAAGATAACCGTTCGAATGATAACTTCCAAGAAATTTAATATTCAAAATGTATTACCAGAAGTTTGAAATTTACTCAATGCCTAATAAATAATCTCAGCTTTCGGTTTACGAAATGAAACGCTTGCAGTTCTTTTTCCAGCAGCATGTAAGAATTTTCTAAAGGTAATTATGCATATTAATCCTTAATTTCTCCTCTAGGTTAAAAATGTATCAAAAGTGTAACATACGACAATATTATATTCAAGAGAAACATTCTATTCGTGGGAAATGATTCAATAGCTTCCGGTATTCACTTCAAGCATGTAATATTTACTTTAAGCGAGGTATAATGATGCAAAGATAAGCAAATATAACTGTGTCACTTTTATCCGACCAACACAGATCATGAGAAATATATAAACGACAATCAATGCAACTAGACTATACATAGTTAAAATAATAAAACTAGATCTAATGCTAATGAACTTAATATTGTCGTGATATTCCCACATTAGTACCGAAACATTTTACAAGTGTTTCAAAGATATTGGGCGCAGTATTCGGAAATATCCTTTTTACCACAACTCATTAAGCGT
>JAOPJW010000001.1:91066084-91076347 GCA_027122535.1 Octopus maya | reverse complement strand
GAGAGAGAGAGAGAGAGAGAGAGAGAGAGAGAGAGACAGACAGACAGACAGAAAATGAAAACAAAACAATTCTTGTGAATAAAATACAGATATTTGCATTTAAAACAATATTAGAGACATTTACTGTTAAACAAAGAAATACAATTTAAGCAAATATAATCAGTTGAATAACGGTAGCAATTGCAAACAGAAATAGCAGCGACAACACCATTAATAATATAATAAAAGAAAAAAGCAACGACAAACAGCTGCAAAGAGCTTACGACAATAATAACAATAACAACAACATCATTACTAGTAACAATATGATGTGAAATATATTTGAAGTTAAACAAAAGCATCTCTGGTAAAATTCCAGGTTTTGGGTGTGGAATGTATTCTGTAGATATCAGAGCAGCGCCTAGAGAATTGAACCTGCAATCCGTAATTCAGAACTGGGTAAGAAATTTTCACCAATTAAAAGTAATCATACTTCTAGAATTGTAAATAAAAGTTCCATTCGCTACATTGTTTAATTTTGACAAGATTTTTTTTTTTTTTTGGCATTTTTCCATTTATCTCTTATTTCATAACTTAAGACTACGACTGGCAGAATCATTAGCACGTCGGATAAAACGCTTAGCGTCATTCATTCCGATTCTCTGTGTTCAAATTCCGCTAAGATCGATTTTGACTTCCATTCTTTCGAGGTCGATGATATGTAGCGCCAGTTGAGTACTGGAGTTGACGTGATTGATTAACCACCGTCCCCTAAAATCGCTGGTCTTATTCCAGAATTCTAGAGAATTTTATGATTTCTTTAGTAACTTCACTCACAAAATGTATTTTGCTTTCTCTCACTCTCTCTCTCCCTATCTCTCTCCATCTTTCTCTCCATCTCTCTCTTTCCATATCATTCTCTATCTCTCTCTCTCTGTATGTATGTGTGTGCGTTGTTTGCGTGTATGTATGTGTGTATTGCGTATGTGTGTGTGTGTGAGCGTGTGTACTTGTATGTGTATCTGTATGTGGGTACCTACCACCCAGACTAACATAAACCAATCGATCTAGAAGAAATTATCGAACTTTTTGAAATGCAGGTCTTCCAAAAATTTCAGGAGCCAACCACAAACTTCTGAACTTATTGCTGTCCTCAAAAGATAAAAATAATAGGAAATCTCCTGGACCAAACACTACAGCAGAGATCTTGAAGGAGAGGTGTTAACTCAAAACAGGACCGCTTCATGGCCAGGAATGTATATCTCAACATTAGAAAGATATGAATATCATTACTAACTACGAAATTAAGGAAAATTAATCTTAATTATTCCAGCACTTCTGTTGTTCCTGGCGAAGGTATCCCACTCCAGGTCTGACTACAACTGATTATCATTCTTTTAGGCAGTCGAAAGTCGACGAGCTGATTGAATCATTTAAACCTCTGACAATATATTTAGTGGTATTTCTTTCGGCTTTACGATTTGAGTTCAAATTCTGCAGAGGTTGACTTTGCCTTTCATCCTTTCGAGGTCGATAAAGTAAGTACAAGTCGAGCACTGGAGTCGAAGTAATCGACTAGCCTCCTTCCCCAAAATTTCAGGCCTCGTGCATATAATAGAAAGAATTATTTTGAGCAGTCGAATATACATTATAGTTTGGGGATAATTCCGGATCTTTTGTTTAGCTGTCACTGGTTAATTTCTTCGATTTTTGTTCCTATTCACTTCATATTTGGTGTATTGGTGTAGTTTTGTATGGTAACCATTGACTTGAAATTCATTTTCACCATAAATCAAGAAAGAGTTAATAGCTTTTAAAGTTTGCAAATTTTGGATAATTTTAGCCAATCGAAAGCTACAGACACAAACTTGTTTCCATTGTTACAAACCAAGCTGTTACTAAGCTGCTTGCCCACGTGGTCATTTTTCGCTTATTAGATGATTAAAATATATGAAGTTGGACGTGAGATGTGCTAAAAATAATAGCTAAATAGGCCTTACATCATGCATCAAAATTTTTTTGCAAAATCATATAGAAGATAATCTACCTGCATGAATTTCCTATAAAAGCAAGTAGTAATTTTACCTTGTCCTTATTTTTATTGCAAGTTTTGAAGAGTGTAGTCCGATTTTAACAGTTATTTTTCCAAACCTATAATGGAAGTGACAAAGGAGCATATTCGGCATATTTTGCTTTATGGGTTCAATAAAATCAACAACGCAACGGAAAGTGCGAGTTATATTAACGCAGTATATGGGGATCGAACATTAAGCGTACGCCAGTGTCGACGGTGGTTCCAGAAATTCCGAGCCGAAAACTACAGCCTAGAAGACGAGCATCGTCTTGAAAGATCTGTAGAGCTCCACGAGGATGTCCTGCTTACTCTGGTGGTACAGAATCCCATTGTAACTGTTGAGGAAATAATAGAGAAGTTTGGATTTAGTCATTCAACCATTCATCGACACCTGCATGCCATCGGACAAGTCAGCAAATTGGGTCAATGGGTTCCTTATAAATTTTCCGAGTCTAATCGCGCGCGCGCAAGGAGCGAATGTGTGCTTTTTTTGCTGTCACGTCTCACGAATGAATCTTTTGGGACTGAAGAGTGACTGATGACGAGAAATGGGTTCTTTATAAAAATGTCAAACGCTGAAGACAGTGGGTAAGGAAAGGAGAAATACCGGCACCCCAGGTTAAAGAAGGTCTTCACCAACGTAAAGTATCGTTATCTGTTTGATGGGATATGAAAGATTTAGTCCACCTTCAACTTTTAAACCCAAACCAAACGATAACAAAGGAGGCAAGCACTAGAAGAAAAACGACCATGTTTGGTTTCAAGAGGAAAGGTGTTCTTCCATCAGGGTAATGCTTGGTCACATACACTGGGGATGACATTCCAAAGAGTGGAGCAGTTTGAATAAGAAACGATACCCCACCCACCAAATTCGTCGGACATTGCCCCACCTGAGTGCCATTTACTCCGTATTCTTCAAAATCATTTGGACGGAAAAAATATGAATTCTGTAGACGTGGTCAGAACAGTACTGGAGGAGAATTTTTCGTCACGGACAAGTGAATTTTGGAAGAGGGGGCTTGCAAGTCTACCAGATAGATGGATGAGCATTGTAGAAAATGAAGGAGAGTATATTTTGGATTAAAAAAGAACTTAATTTATCTTAATTTAGAAAAATAAAAGAGGTATTAAAAAATCGCATTATTTATTGGATGACATATGCACATACACACACAAACACACACACACACACACACACACACACACACACACACACACACACACACACACAAGTGTATTACCTTGAAATGATGGGATTATTTAGAGTTCATAAGGCGAGGAGCTGGCGGAATCATTAACCTCCCGCGCAAAATGTTTAGCGGCATTTCGTCCGTTTTTACGGTCTGAGTTCAAATTCCGCCGCTATTGATTTTGCTTTTCATACTTTCGGAGTTGATAAAAAATGTACAAGCTGAACATTGTTGCTGATGTAATCGACTTTCCTCATCCTCCGAAACTACTGGTCTTGTGCCAAAATTTTAAACCATTATTTAGAGTTCGTGCTGCATCAGACTAGGCCAACATTTCATCTGTTTAATTCTCTTTAATCAAGCTTTTTGTGAACACTAATATCATTGAATACAGATTTCGGACAGGCCACCTACTAGTTTAATGCATATGTTATGGCAAGAGTGACACAGAAATCTTTGGACAACTCGAGTTGATTAAATACCGCAAGTTATTATATTGTTCGAATGCACCAATCTAACGTTCAAATGCTGCACTAAATGCATTACAGAATATAGTTGAATATCTCATTAAATAAGTTGTCTTTTATTGTTTCACTACCGAAAAAATGAAAAAAAAAAAAAGAAATGGGTGTCAATGATATACTAATGTCAATTCTATTAATGACATCTCCCCAACTAAAATCACCTAATGGTGATTGTGTTGTGGTTCCAAATAATCCTTTCTATTACAGACACAAGGCCTGAAATTTGGTGGGAGGGGGCTAGTCGATTACATTGACCCCCCCCCCCCGCGTGCTCAGCTGGTATTTATTTCATCGACCCCAAGAGAATGAAAGGCAAAGTCGACCTCGGCTGGTTAATGCAGGTGTGCATACACGTAAACACCACTGACAAATGCACGCATTATCACACACATACATACACATACATATACATATATATACACGCTCACATGGTGACAGACAGACGGGCAGACAGACAGACAAACAGATAGATAGAAAAATAGATAGATAGATAGATAGATAGATAGATAGATAGATAGATAGATAGATAGATAGATAGATAGATACCCACATACGCGTACAAATAAGCGCACATGTATATGACACTACGTATATACATATATATGTATATACATACGTGCGCTTTGTATGACTGTTGCATAGTTCCATATATGTAGGTGAATATATGTATACACACACACCGCACAAACCCATGCATACACCTACACAAACTCTACGAATACATCTGCATATGTAAACATATATACACACACACATACACACATACACACAAGCACACAAACATACACACACATATATGTATATATGTTTGTGTGTGTGTGTGTGTGTGTGTGTGTGTGTGTGTGTGTGTGTGTGTGTGTGTTTGTGTGTGTGAGGGAACGTAACTGTGAGACAGAGAGAAGAACAGAGACACAGAAAGTTTGTGTATTTATGTATTTATATATTTATGTGTCTATGTATATATATAGAGCAATTAAAAAGTGACAGCCGGGTGGCCTTACAACGGCACCATTGTTTATACTGAACATGTGGAACACATTCCTTTTGTATTTAGTATTTTGCTGAGTGTATCAGAGGGTGATTTAGTTTGGCAATCTGGTTTATTGTGTAAAGAAGGCTTCTTAAACAGCGCTAAGTCATTTCATAGTCACATCTGATCAACGGATTGTTCTAACTAGAAGAACGTTTGTTTTTTGTTTGTTTGTTTGGTTGGTTGGTTGGTTGGTTTAGTTTTTTTGTTTTTTTCCACTCTATTTAAAATTTTTTTTTTTTTTGTGGTGGGTGGTTATGATTTTTCTGAGAGTCATTTGTGGTCTGTCTCTGACCGAATCTATGGATGGTTATTTTTCTCTTTTAGCTAAAGCTGTTTAACATGTAAAAAGACGGTCAAATAGCTAAAATGATCTACAATGATGTGAAAACTGTGAGGTATGTTGCTGTTCCGTGAGAAGACAATTTGGTTGGCCAGCAGTTTTGGCAAAGGGGCTAAGTCAATTACATGGACCCCGGTACTCAACTGGAATTTATTTTATCGCCCCTAAAATCATGAAAGACAAAGTCGACCTCGGTGGAATTTGAACTCAGAACGTAGAGACGAACAAAATGCCGCTAAGCATTTTGCCCGGTGTACAAACGATTCTGCTAGCTCGTCGCCTTCATGAGAAGAAATATATTGGTTTCACATATTACTAAAAGGCCAGCCATTTTGGGTGGGGGAAAAGTCGATTAGATAGACCTCACTGCTCAATTGGTACTTATTTTATCGACCCTGAAAGGATGAAAAACAAAGTCGACCTCGACAGCATTTGAACTCAATGCGTAAAGACAGACGAAATTCTTGCCAGGTGTGCTAACGATTCTGCCAACTCGCTGCCTTCGTAAGAAGAAATATTAGCAAGCCATCGAAGGAGCTTTCACCAGATCACTCGCTCTGATAGGAATAGTTGATCAATTTCCCTTAAATAATACCCAACTGTTTAATAGAAAGGACACATTGAATAATGTCGTTCGGGGTAAACAATGTCTGAAAAAAAATGGGAACACTATGGCTGAAATGCTTTACGTCATAAGTATGTTCTTTATAAGTGTTGGTCTATGGGCTAAATAGCAACCATCACTATACATCAAAGTGTTCATTCAGAGCCCCCAGATTTTTTTCTTATTGGTGGGGATGGGGGATTTGAAGAGGGGACAGTGGCCAACTGTAGGTGAATCACTCGGCGGAAACGGAACATGGGATTCTTGTTGTTTGTGGAATGTGGAGAGAGCTAACAAGAATAGTTTCAGTCCCATTTATACTTTATGTAATAATTAGAATATATGCTTCATTAATAATTTAAGGATTTGTCAATGCTCTGACAAAGTTGCTGTTGTAATTGTTTTTGTAATTGTTCTTGTCCTTGATCTTGTTCTGCAAGTCAAAATATATATATCTTCGACCTCTGCCTACTTTCCGATTGACACCTACTGCGAAACCAGAGAAAGGAATCATTTTAGTTCCGGGGACAAATTGCAAATATGTAAAAGAACATGCAGGGGTGAATCCTACATATATAGAAAAAAATAATGAATCTTTAATCTTGCAACTTTATAGAAATACAGCTTATATTGAATTACTGTTTTCAGCCATGCTTCTTGTAGATTTTATCCGTAAATAGCTTCAAATTTGAATCCAGACCAAATCTCACCGGTGCACAAAATTTTATTTGAGTGTAAGAGTTTCTCCAATACTTGCATCGAAATTTGTCGATCCACCTGCTAAAAATAGCTGCTAAATTTTCCTCTAATCACATTCTACTATATTAATTTCAAATGTTGGCACAAGGCCAGCAATTAAAATAAAAAGTAAAGAATACATTAGAAAATGTTAGAAAGGCTTTGTACATAGTTCTGCTCGATGAGGGCTGACCTGAAGTTAAATAATACTAACAACATGCATGTTGTATATTATTAATCTTGTATTTTTAATTTATTACAATATGTATGCGAAAATAAAATTTAAATCGTATGAGAAGCCTTTATAGGATTGGATTTGCGCTCCATACGAAACATGAGACATCCACATATAATGACGTACCGAACAATTACATCAAATTTTAAAAGCCAATGAATATTTAAATCAAATTAATTTAACCTACAAACAGTAATTGATAACTGGTTGAATCGTAAGATGAAAATAAGACTTGCAACTTTGTGAGAAGTACATAATGTGTATCGTTTAGTCCGAGGTGAATACTTATCCAGTAGGCCTATGATCAAAGACGTCTATCTGTAAACATCTCATCTGTTATTCACACATCATCATATATCTAGGACTTTATTATCTAACGAATGCTACCTTCTTTATTTCTTCTTTTTTTTTTTTTTCAAGACCGTAAAGTGTTAATTGAGAGATATTTGGTTGCGACTTTGCAAAGCTTCCTCTTTGTCTCCTAGTTTTCCATAGAAAATAAGATATATTTTCTGGATACAACATAGAAATTATCAAGCTTTAGTCTATCTGGTAGAAATTAAGAACCAAATGATGAACAGTTAAAAGATTTAGTTCTAATAACACCGTTTTACACACAAACTTGATTTTTAGTGTTGGGTTCGAAACTTATATATTTAAGCAGTTGCATCCGTATTCGGACGTTCTAGAATTTATGATATTGAAACAAAAGAAACAGGAACAGGACATTGCCGAGAGCTTCATACTTCCTATTTACAAAGCAGTCTCGCATAACAAATGTATTTACTTACTTAAGCAGGTCGCTCCCTATTAAGCATAGGCCATCGACGACTTTTCTCCACTGTTTTTTTACTCTAGGCTGTCTTTTCTCGGGTTTCGTTGGTTCTGAATTATCATCGATGCTTCTGTAACTTAGCTTTTTTCCAAGTAGAGTTGTTGCCCCAACGCAAACCTACTGGGAAGAGGTGATCCACTTTAGTCGGGCCTCTAGCATTTGACCTGTTTTGCACTCCACTAGTATAACTGTCGGGGTCAACGATGCACATAAGCCACTACAGCAAGGGCTGGACATTGTAATGGATAGCATAAATATAATAGCTCTCAAACAGCCTTTTATAGATGAATTTACACCATCCTGGATGAGGGTCTATCACTGAATTAATATATTGGCGTCAAATCTTGGCACAAGGCCAGCAAATTTAGAGGAGAGAGGAAGTCGATTACTCAGACCCCAGTGCTCAACTGGTACTTATTTTATTGACCCCGAAAGGAAAAAAGGTAAAGTCAAACTTGGTGGTATTTGAACTCAGAATATAAAGACGAACGAAAAGGCGCTAAGCATTTTTCCCGGTGCAGTAACGATTCTGCCAGCTCGCCATCTTAACTGAATTAATATAATGGTTTCAAACTTTGGCACAAGGCCCGCAATTTCGGGTGAGTTTAGGTGAGTCTATTACATCGACCACAGTGTTTATTTTATCGACCCCAAAAGATGAGAAATAAAGTCGACCTCAGTGGAATTTGAACTCAGAACGTAAAAACGGACAAAATACTGCTACGAATTTCGCCCGACGTAATAACGGTTCTGTCAGCTCATCACCTTAACTGAATTCGACCCCGAATTGATCATAATTTATACTAGTAACAACCGCTGACGAGAATTAAGTGAGCGATGACTACCGCAACTTTTCAATAATAACCTTCTAGACTATTCGGATTATAATGACCAGAATGCGAGAAAACTAAGGGTGGTCATCGTCTGCAAGTGTCTTTTCACTGAAATAACATACGACAACGAAAATAAAGGAGTATGCTCGAAATATTAAGTATTGGATCATCCCATAAATAATGCAGTTTTTTAATTACATGAACTAAAATTTGGAGGGGAACGGGATAAATTACCTGCATGAATTTCCTATAAAAGCAGGTAGTAATTTTACCTTGTCCTTATTCTTAGTGCAAGTTTTGAAGAGTCGAGTTCGATTTTAACAGTTATTTTTCAAAACCTATAATGGAAGTGACAAAGGAGCATATTCGGCATATTTTGCTTTATGATTTCAATAAAGCCAACAACGCAACGGAAAGAGCAAGGTATATTAATGCAGTTTATGTGGATCGGACATTAAGCGTAAGCCAGTGTCGACAGTGGTTCCAGGAATTCCGAGCCGAAAACTACAGCCTAGAAGACGAGCCTCTGTAGGGCTCGACGAGGACGTCCTGCTTACCCCCATTGTTACTGTTGAGGAACTAGCAAAGAAGCTTGGATTTGGTCATTCAACTATTCCCTGACACCCGCATGCCATCGGAAAAGTCAGCAAGTTGAGAGAATGGGTTCCTTACAAACTTTCTGAGTCTAATCGCGCGCGCGCAGAGAGCAGATGTGTGCTCTTTTTTTGTTTTTGTTTTTTTTTTTTGTCACGTCTCACGAATGAATCGTTTTGGACTGAAGAGTGACTGATGACAAGAAATGGATTCTCTAAAAAGATATCAAGCGCCGAAGACAGTGGATAGGGAAAGGAGAAATACCAGCACCCCAGACTAAGGAAGGTCTTCACCCACATAAGATGTTATCTGTTTGGTGGGATATGAAAGGTTTAGTCCACCTTGAACTTTTAAACCCCAACCAAATGATAACAAAGGAGATCTACTGCGAGCAGCTTCAGCGGCTTAAGTCAGCGCTAGAGGCAAAACGACTATCTTTGGTTTCAAGACGAAAGGCGTTCTTCTATCAGGATAATGCTTGGCTACACACAGTGATAATGACATAGCTGTGATAATGACATACAGTGATAATGACATAGCTGCATTAGTTTAAATAGGAAACGATGCCCCACCTACCAAATTCGCCGGACATTGCTCCATCTGATTGTCATTTATTCCGCAATTTTCAAAATTACTTGGACGGAAAAAATATAAATCCTGTAGACGAGGCCAGAACAGTACTAGATGAGTATTTTTCGTTACGGACTAATGAATTTTGGAAGAGGGGCCTTGCAAGTTTACCAGATAGATGGAAGAGGATTGTAGAAAATGAAGGAGAGTATATTGTAGGTTAAAAAACTTCGTCTATCTTAATTTAGAAAAATAAAGGATATATAAAAAACCCATATTATTTATGGGATGACCTAACACTTCTTTACGCCGCTTATTTCTTCGTTCATAATGTTTATACGAGTTAATTTTCTTGTACTCTGATGTACCGCCGTATTGATAATACAAGGGCTGATGCTTTACATTATCAAATCGTTATTAAATTTTTATTCTATTTCTTTTTGCTAACTCGTTTTGTTTATTGTTATAAACAAAATCTTACAGAAAACAGTTCAATATGGAGAGCTTATTTAAGGAGATTGCAGAGGTGCAACAAAAATATTCACGAAATAATATGAAAAATTAATAAAAATTGGAAGACGTTAATATCAGTGCGTTGTTGATAAGGCGTAACTTAGGGTACAAGAAAATTTACTTATCGAGCTCAATATGCTGATCGCGAAACATGTTGAATATGAGACATTTATACAAACAGTTCAAATTAGAATTTCGTAA
>JAOPJW010000001.1:90229437-90243046 GCA_027122535.1 Octopus maya | reverse complement strand
TGTTTTCCATGTTGGCATGGGTTGGATGGTTTGACAGGAGCTGGAAAGCTAGAAGACTACACCAGGCTTCACTGTCTGTTTTGGCATGGTTTTTATGGCTGGATACCTTTCCTAATGCCAACCACCTTACAGAGTGGACTGAGTGCTTTTTACATGGTATCAGCACTGGTGAGGTCTGTTTTGGCATGGTTTTTACAGCTGGATGCCTTTCCGAATGATAACCTCTTTTACAGAGTGACCAGCACCAGCAAGGTCTGCTTTGAAATGGTTTTTACAGCAGGATGTCCTTCTAAATACCAACCACTTTACAGTGTAGACTGGATACTTTTTTAAGAGAAAGAAAGAGAGAACCAAAACATCATCCCAAAGATTACATTTCATCAGTAAAGCAGAAGATATTCCAGCCCAAATCAATTTCTGGTCCTCTATTGGAAAGGTAAAAGCAAGATCCACAACAGAGTGCTCCTTTCATATATAAGATGGGGCTGCTACACACATAACATGCAAGATCCCATCTAAAAACAGATTAACTAGATAGCAATTATTCACCCACTAATATGCTTCAACTACTCACTCAAACTGTTTCTTCTCTCTCTCTCTCTCTCCCCTATCATTGTCACAACAGGCTCAGCTCCTCTAAATTAGCTATCTGAAAATCCTCACCACTTCTAATCCTTCCTGGAGTAGCTCACATTAGGATTCTACTAAATACTGTTAACGTTGATAGGATTTGAACTTAAGATCTAAAAAGCCATAACTAAATACTGCTCTAATGATTGTGCCAATCCACTACTACTTAGCAATATCCATTCACAGTAAACCTGTATAAGAAACGGATATTATGATAATGATGTTACCAATATATGTAGTAGTACGTTTTTTTAGTTGCCAGATTTTATCTATAAAGCAACTGATAAAGTATTCATCATCTAACATTTCCTAAGAATACTGCTTTCTCTTTCTTAGCTATGCCATGTTTTTTTTATTATTTTTTATTGGTGTCAATGCATTATTGAATTACATAAGATTATCTCCAAGTTAGAATTTAAAAAATCAAGCAAGTCTTGGTGACAGATGTGGCTGACTCAAGACCAATCTATTTTTCTGTATTACCTGTACATACAAAAAAAAATTCTAAAATAATTTTTTTTAAATCTGTTTGTATATACATGAATTTGGTGAATTGGTTAATTAAAACCAAAAATACTTCCGATTCCAACAGTTGCTAAAGGCTTTAGTGAGACCCACAAAATCTTGAATGATGCAGGTGTTACCACAGCCCCACCTAGTACAGTCACCTGTTATCTTTGGAGTTAGTTGATTTCGTACCATCTGCACTGATCTCCTTCAGGCACTTGTGTTGTGCTTGCCTCCACACTAACCATTATTCCCAATCAATATTCCTAAAAAGTCATCCCTCTGAAATTCCCTCCTTGCCCACTGTCCTTCCCCACCACCACACATGCACAACTGTCCATTTGCAGTGGTTTAAGAATATCAATCAAACTGACCTATCTCACAGTCTACGAAGGTCATGGACACAGCCCCTTCCAATCCATTAGAACAAATTTAATAAGGAAATTTGTGCCGCATCTAACTATATATAAATCAATTTACAATGTATTTATGGATTCGTCTTTCTCTTTGCTTAGTCATTTTTACCGAATTTTATTTGGCCTGCTAAAGTTTATAAGTATTTTCTCCATTTCAGATAAGCATCCGACGGGTATTTTACAGATTTACTAGCGTAGCAAGATTGTACTCAGTTGTTTATTCAGTCAGCTACAATAGGTTATACTATACTGTATGATTGTATTAAGTTCCAGTAAAGATGATAAAATAAAAATAAGAAGTAAGCAGATCATTTTTTAAAGAATAATATAAATGTACGTTGATAATGTACACTTTTAAAATTCTCAGGTATCTATCTATCAAACAAATGTCAAGTGTTTTAAATTTTGTTCAGTGGAAAAAAAAACAGGTAGTGAGCTAAATTTGGTCGTTCCTCCCTAATTCTAGAATAACAAAGTAATATTAATCATAATTTTCCAAAAAGCCTAACAATTTGCAAATGTTTAGCTCTAAGTTCAGAATATTTTCATTTCAATTATCAGCAGGTCATCTATGAGTTGACAGCAAGAAAAAGATTAATTGCGATATATGCATATTCACTTGGAAGAATTATAAATAAACCAATCAAAGAATGCTTTGCTTCACCTAAGTGTGTTTATGTAACTGTATTTCTTGAAAATATCTTGTAGAAAAACATGGTACTAACAAGTGAAATTAAGTTATCTCATAAGGAATGTTTTCTTTAACTTTAAAATACATAAATGTAATATCAATATCACTAAATTGCTTTTTGTTATCCCCATCATTCATTAAATCATGCCCAAGAAATATTTGTAGCAATAATACATGGAATGGAATTCTGTATCAATTTAAACTTTACCCCATCAATTGAACTGAAAGTGACAAACGGGATTTTAACAAAGACCCAAAAAGCGTAGCGATAAGTTAAGAATAGGACTGCTTAAAGATCTTTCTTAATGTTCAACTTCAAGAAAATTGAAGAATTTGGTTAAGAACTAGTTTCCTGTATTTAACACAAGAAGATGGGTGACGGTGCGGTTCCCTTTCGAGGAGAAAACTTTCTGAATTGTTTTGTTGTTATATCAACGAGTAGCGTTTAAAATTAACTGTTATATCGATCTCATCAGAATAAAGACAAATAAAAAAAAAGGACGATGCATAAATGTATGCTTAAAGAAGTAAAGATATATGCCGACTTCTTTAAAAAAAAATTTTTTTAACTTTTAAGAACATTCCAAAACTTCGGTGAGTTCATATCGCAACAGATTCAATTACACTATTCACAAAATTTCGAGAAAAAGATAGTAAAATACCAAACCAAGACAGGCGACAATCTTCGACTATAACTCTGAAATATTAATTTGTTTTTCTTCTAACTATGAATTTACATTAACTTCAAACAAGATATATAACATCAATGAAAAAATTGAAAAGTGTAAAAACTAATTAGACGAAAGAATAAATCTGACGTGATCGTAACATCCTATCATCTAGTCTCTGATTTAAATAATTAAAAGAAAGAAAATTAGAGAATTAACTGAAAAGATTTATTACAGGTGTCAGTTTTTTAACAACGTACTGCCGAAAACAAGTCATAACGGATAATCTAAAAATCTCATTTATTAAAATACAAAATATTGCATACCTTAGTAATAAGAGCTGCGTCTCGAACTTAATTATAGTGTTTAAATGTTCTCCGATCAGGTAAACTGTCAAGAATTAATTCACAAGCAAGTGACTGATGATCATAATCTACCGGCAACTCGGAAAGCGTGATACACGAAACCAAACTCTTCTGATGACAATAAGCAAAGCCAAATGATAGTGTGTACACAATATTGATGACGTCACTGATTTTGCTGTTATTCATTGACAATCACACGTGTTGAGTTTTTCCTTCCTGTCTTTATCTTCAACCATTTAGCGTTAAAGTGCAAACGAAAATATCATCGATCTCGCTGCGGAGATTATTTTAAAGGAATTTAAAAGAAAACAAAAGCAATTTAAATGACTGATTGGATTTTTTTTTTTGCAATGTACTAAGAAACCTAAATTTGAAAGAAAATAACTAAATATTTATTTTGAATTCTAAAGTGATATAAATTATGTTAACGAAAATGTACTTTCTTCTTCAGAAAGAAAAAGCCCCAATTGTTTACATTTGTGTTGGCGATTTCACGTTTTTAAACGTGGTCATTTCTGATTGGTTGACCCACACTGTAAAAACATAAATTTAAATCGCAAGCAAACATGATAAAGTAATCATGCATTTAATTTTGTTAGGAAGAATTAAATACAATTTCATTTTCGTCTAAAATACGTGGAATGTTTACATTTCTAATGGTTTCTAAGGTTGTTGCTGTTTGATCCTAGGTCAGCCCTGATCGAGCAAACCTGGCTACTATTTCTAGCAGGTCGAACGAATTCTCTTCCTCGCAGGGAAAGTAAAATCTGGATGCCATCCAATCCATCTGCAACACGCCGATATTTGTATTTATCTCAAATGTAATAGTTAGAAGTGGTAAAATAAAACTAAATTATAAAATCTAAGAAAGTAGTGATAGTCTGTGTTGATAAATATCCTTTAAGTTAGAACATTTGGGTTAAGTTGAAATGAAGGCCTTCATCGGAAAAAGTTGTAGAAATGTATTTATTCAAATGAGAACTATTTTAACTTCAACATTCTTATTTAATAGGTCATGCAAGACTTAGTTTATCTCAGTTAAGTCATAACTGCATGCAACCCTTTACGTCCAACACTTTTATTCAATAGAATATCCAAGTCATTGATTTACTGACCACCTTAAATAGTTTTAGTGTGTAACCAGTGGGCTTAGCAAGGGTTCTCAGCATTAAATGGTACAAACAATTTTTGTACTTCTACCCTAATTAACAGACATGACAAGCTAATAAGAAATTTGCAACCCTACAAACCTGCACCAGATGGGAGACTGACTCTTCTACTTCATCTCCTCTGGCTGTAACCTCTAGGATAAGCATGCAAAGGTATTCAGTGCTGAAATATTATTAGCATAATAAGGCTGTCACACAATAACAGGAAATTCTTTCCAAATGTAAAGCTGTAGAGATGGTACAAATTATGCAAGGCTTCATTGAGAAAATGACAAGGGATCGGGAGTTGTGGCAATTTGCTGTACTTGAGAAAACGCATCATCAACATCATCATCATTTAACGTCTGTTTTCCATGCTAGAATGGGTTGGACGATTTCACTGAGGACTGGCGAACCAGATAGCTGCACCAGGCTCTAATCTGATCTGGCAGAGTTTCTACAGCTGGATGCCCTTCCTAACGCCAACCACTCTTAGTGTAGTGGATGCTTTTACGTGCCACCGGCACAAGGGCCAGTCAGGCAGTACTGGCAATGGCCACCAGCATGAGGGCCAGTCAGGCGGCACTGGCAATGGCCACGCTCAAGTGGTGTTTTTTATGTGCCACCTGCACAGAAGCCAATCCAGCGGCACTGGCAACGACCTCACTTGAATGTTTCTTCACATGCCATCAGCACAAGTGCCAGTAAGATGACGCTGGTAACAAACACGTTCGAATGGTGCTTTTTACCTGCCGGTGGCATGTAAGCCAGTCAGCTGCTCTGGCAGCGATCACGCTTGGATGGTACTCTTAGCGCTCCACTGGCATGAGTGTCAGTCATCGAATTTGCGAATTTGATTTGATCTAAGTAAAATCACTGTCACCCATTCATACATACTGGTTTGTCCTTTACAGGTGCCAGTGCCACATAAAATGCACTCGTGCTGGTGCTACATAACCACACCTGTGCCATTGGCACGTAAGAAGCACCCAGCATACACTGTAAAGTTGTTGGCATTAGGAATGGCATCCAGCCATAGCAATCATGCCACAACAGACAATTGGAGTCTGAACAGTTCCTCGGCTGGCCAGCTCCTGCCAAACTGTCCAACACATACCAGTATGGAAAACAGACATTAAAGGATGATGATGATAGGCACAATTTTTACACCCTTCCTCTATCCATACAAATAGACCCTAACTTCCATATTTCAGGCCTTGCGTCTCTAGTAGAAAGGATTATTATATATTGGAGGATGGCAGTGAGCTGGCAGAATTGTTATCACACTGGACAAAATGCTGCTAAGAATTTTGTTTGTCTTTACATTTTAGGTTCAAATTCTGCCAAGGCTGATTTTGCCTTTCATCCTTTCATAGTCAATAAAATAAGTACCAGTCAAGTACTGGGGTCGATGAAATGACTTTCTCCTCACCTCAAAAACTGCTGGCCCTGTACCAAAACTTGAAACTATTATTATACATTAATGGAGGATGGAGAACTGGCATAAATGTTAGATTGTCATATAAAATAGCTTTCAGTAGTTGCAGTGGCATAGGTAGAGTGTGTGCTACACTGGGCAGCTTTTGAGTGTGTGTTTCCCCCCACCCCAGGCCCCCTATATTTGTCCATCACCATTACCACCACCACTGGTTGACAGCTGGTACTGGTTTGTTTATGACCCTGTAACTTAGCTATTCAGCAAAAGAATCTGATAGTGCTGGACTTAAAAAGGAAAAGTACTGGGGTTGATTTATTTGACTAAAACCTTTGGAGCAGTGCCCCAGCATGGCCACAGTCCAATGACTGAAACAAGTAAAAGAAAATAAAAGAAGAAATCTTATGATTTCATCAGCAAATAAATATTTTTGGTCATTTACTTTATCTTTGACTTCTTCTCAATTCTTCTAAATTTAAGGCTAAGACAAAGAAAAACAAGAAAAAAACCCAACAAATGATTAACAAAACAAAGTGAGCAATGCTTGATGATAATTTATTCACAATAAATTAATAACATTCTGAGGTAAATGTTGAAATTAGACTATACACTACATAAACATTCATATAAATACATAATAAATACAAACTGTTATACTTTATATACTAGGTAAAATTATTTCCTTATCACTATCACAGTTAGAAACATTGTTTTCTTCATCACTATCCCAACAAGTAACAATGTGTTTATTATATGATATCCCATTCAAAAGCTGGTACATCATTGAATTTTCATTCTGTGCTGCCATATACAATGTCTCCATATCTTCTTCCATTTGTCTATAAAAACAAAGAGAAAAGTTTCAAAATGGAACTTTTAAAATACATGGATATTTGAAATTACAAATTATCAGATTGTTAGTGACCAGAATGGTTATAGCTCTAAGCCCTACTTTCATGGCCAAGACATTCAATTGAAGTTGACTCACAGCACCTAATCATAGAGACGGTCACAAGTTGCAATTTACCATTATAAGTAGTAGGAACCTTAGATAATTCATAAGTGGTTTGTAATTTATAGTGTGGTTGTGCAGTTGGGAGTTTGCTTTCCTACCACTGCATTCAATCTGGGTTCAGTTGCACTGTGTTGCACCTTGGTTAAATGTCTTTTACTATAACCCCAGGCTGATCAAAGCATTGTGAGTAGATTTGCAAGCAGAAAATGAAAGAAGTTTGTCATGTGTGTGTGTTTAAAATATGCATGTGTTTATGTCTCCTTATTTTGACATCATATATGTGGGGATGAGGTGAACCGGAAGGAAAGGGTCAGTGACGTCAATGGCTGAGGAGCCCTACCACAAGAGAAAGAGTGAGTGAGAACATGGGTGGAAGTAGGACCAGTGTGGGCCTCTTTGACCTCGGGTAGTGGGAGTGGATGGATGCATGTAGATGTGCAAGCTAGAAAGGGAATGTCGACATCACAACCAGTCTGCTCAAACAGTGACAAACATGGATGTACATTTGCAATATACACACGCATGCGTGCACACACACACAAGACACAGGCATGCATCCTCATCACCATCATTATTTAATGTCCATTTTCTATGCTATCATGGGCTGGACAGTTCAGCAGGAGCTCGCAAACCAGAGGACTTCACTAAGCCCCATTGTCGGCTTTAGCATGATCTCTATGGCTGGATGCCCTTTCTATTGCCAACCACTTTACAGAGTGTACTAGATGCTTTTTATGTGGCTCTGATACTAACACACACAATAGGGTTCCTGTAGTTTCTGACTACCAAATTCATTCACATACCATTTATTAGTCTGGGGTTATAGTTGAAGATATTTACTGAAAGTACCAGGCAATAGGACTGTTGTTAACCACACAGCCATGTCTGTAGCTGTTATACATGAGAACATTTTTACTAAATAGCCAAAACTCCATGCAAATAACATCAGTAGTATCTCATCCAATGCAATATTTACATAGTAATTAATAGTAATGCAATACTTCAGT
This sequence comes from Octopus maya, assembly GCA_027122535.1. Lineage (NCBI taxonomy): Eukaryota > Metazoa > Mollusca > Cephalopoda > Octopoda > Octopodidae > Octopus > Octopus maya. Next base: position 90,235,164 of record JAOPJW010000001.1, on the reverse strand, counting down.
AGTCAGAATAATCTCAAGTCTTTGTTCTTGTGCCTTATTAAATATAGCAGAATTGCATTAGCACAAATGTACCAAGCTTAAGTAACCACAGAAAGATATAAACTTTACATGGGAAGTAATGATAGGATATTTGAAGAGTGCAGTTTATTGTCCCAGTAAGATCTAGCTGTTCAGTCCTTGTTACTAGATGTTAAATTATCCTCAACACCTACATCCATCTACAACATCATCTTAAAAATACAATCTCTCCCACACTACAGTTCAATAACTATAAAGGGCGTACTGTGATGTATACCATCTAGAATAAGCTCTGAAGGGAAATGACTGTTATACTCTTGACTGAACCCATCTAGTTCATCTCCACTGTGAGCACAACCAGGACAAGACATTGATCTGAATAGTAGAAGAAATATAACATCCCTGGTCTATCATGCAGCACAATAAACCATAGCATGTCAGATTGCACAGTGGAATTGTTAAACAAATGAAGATATAGAATATCCAAAGCTGGTTCTGTAGGTCAGATTCACAGGTTACCAGCTAGAAGCTAGAAATTAGCAGAAATGATCAGAATTTGTCAACAATGACAACGGTAAGTGGTAAACAAAAAAGTAAATTCATTAAGAGAATATAACTTTACTAAAAATCATGCAACAAATTTTATGACAAATATACAAAAAAACATTTATTGCTATCACTTACTGTTTATCAGCCTCAGACATCTCTAACAAATTATTTTTATGCCTCAGGTCAGAATACAACTGCATAATTTGCTTTTGAAACTCTTCCTGCAAATTGTTTACAATTTTATGTTTTGTCTCCCGCCTTTAAAACAGAAATCAAATATTTAGTAACAAACATATTCAAACAATTTTAAATAAATTTCTTGCAAAAATAAAGCGTACCGTAAATCCTCAAATATAATCCACATTTTTTTTCCCAAAATTTAAAGGTCAAAATCCCTAGTGCGTACTATATACGAGGTTAAAAATGAAAAATGGTTTCTAAGCAATGTCCGAGTCACTATTTGCTGTCCAGCAATGTTTATTCAGGCACATTTTGTGATGTCGGGTGTCAAAATACCTTAAGCTAAGCCTGAAAGCAATGAAGTCGTAAAAGAATCATCCATAACTTGCAGTAAGCAACATTTATTAAAATAAAAGTATTCGGAACACAAAATAACATGTAACAAAAACAATTTGCAAACATATTAACTTTTGATATACCTGCAGATAGCACAATAGATTTCAGTGGTACATCGTCAATTACAATTAAAATCACGGGCCATGAAAAATAAATCATTCTATCGTCATGTTAGCTTGTATGGCTGACAGTGCCAAACTTAAACCTTATATAATATTCAAACATAAAACAGCACCCAAAAACGTGGATGATGAGTTATTTAGAGATTGGATTGACATTGTATGAGGAAATCGTCCTGGTGGAGCAATTAAACAGCACAACAGCTTGCTTGTATTAGATGCTTTTAGATGCCACAGAAGTGAAGATAAACTGAAGCATTTAAAAAAAACGTCACAAAACAGATGTTGCTATCATTCCAGGGGGTATGACCTCCATATCACAGTAATTAGATGTCTCTCTTAACAAACCGATTAAAAACAAATTGCATGATCAGTGGACTGAATGGATGTCGACTGGAGAAAAATCGTTCACTAAAGGTGGAAGGGTTCGCGCTCCCGACCTGACTTTGATATGCAAATGGATCGTGTATGCATGCAATGAACTTGATCCCCAGATTATTGTGAAAAGTTTTATCAAATGTTGTATATCATCTGCACTGGATCGTACTCAGGATGACGTTGTATGGAAAGATGAAATCAATGAAAGTGAATCTTCTGATGTTGACTATGAATCTGACGATGACAGAGATTTACACTACAATGATGCTGACATGTTTACAGAGGAACAAATGGAACAGTTATTTGATCCTGAAAATGACGTTGAATCTGAAGGATTTGAATAAATGTTTTTGCTTTTGCTTTTGTAACTGATAGTGATAAATATGTGAAAGGCAATATACTTGATATTTATTTTGTACTGACGTTATTACTGTTATTTCTTTATTTTCTGCTAACAAAGTGCACAAAAAAGCTGCACATTTGCATTATGTTATATATACAATAATAATAAAGGGCATTACCGTATATATGTTTACAAACGAAGGACGTTATATAGACCTCCTTGACTCAAGTTAGAGAAGGGGTGCATATTATATACAAGGTTTAGGTTTTTCAGAGGTCCAGCCCCTTAAAAATCCCCTGCGTATTATACTCAAGGGCAGACTATACTCGAGGATTTACGATACTTGCCCATGTCACACTGTGATCAAACCCAGGACTTCATGATTGCAAAGTGGACTTCTTAACCATTTGGCCATACTGTGTTTACACATATGTAACTGTTTGTTTTCATTTTGGATTCCTATGCCAGCATGGGTCAGATGATTCTATTACTGAGACGGTGTTTTACAGCTTGATGCACTTCTTGTCACTAATCCTAATCAGTTTTTCAAGTAAGGCATCTTCAAAGGCAAGAAGCCAGTGAACAGTTTGTTGATGATAGCACTATCATTAATTAATGATAATGTGTTGTGCAAATTTGAAGTAAAGTGCAAATGTAAACAAACTTCAGACAAAAGCTCTCTGCTGACATTGTACTTTTGAAGATATGTGAAAAAAGAGATCTCTTACTTTTACAATAAGGGATCTATCTATCTACTTGCTTGTCTGCCTGTCTGTCTGTTAATGCACACATACACAAATATTAGTGCACATGTAAGCATTAACATACAAACATGCAAATAATGCATATATAAATACATACATTCCCCTACACATAGACATATATAAAATTATGGCTCTCAGTTTGATCATTTGTATACATGTATATATGTGTGTGAGTATGTATGTACATACGTATGTACCTATCTGACTGCCTGAATGCATACATACATACATACATACATACATATATGCATACATGATAAACGTGGCACAGGAGATGACAAAGGAATGGCAGAAAAACAGGGAGAATGAAAATATGCTTAACCCTCATCAGTTCTTGACCAAATATCACAGTTTTGACACAATTAAAGTTGTATGGTTTTAGAAGTTCACTTCCTTCAAGTTCAGTCCCATTGTATGCAAGTATCTTCTGCTGAAGCCCCAGTTTGAGTGAAGTCTTGTGAGTAGATCTGGTAGAGGGGTACTGAAAGAGCCTGTCGTTATCTTTAGCATTTATGCATACATTTTTCTGTACTGAGAATTGCTAGCTTGCTCTACTCCATCACATCTCTCTTACCATCTTCTTTATGAAATTCAACCAATGAGATTAGCTTTCCCACTTTGGCCTATGTCTTCCTTGGTCTTGTTCTTCTATAGTTCTTCCTCTACTCGAATCACTTGCAGCTAATGAGAGAGTCTCTTTGTGAGAGTTCAACATACTGGAAAAAGCAGCCTCAAATCCACACCAACACTGGGTTCCTTTCACATAGGGAAAGTGGGATGGCCATGACTGGAATGAACTAAATAACATGGATTCCTTGACTCATTCCTGGTCCAACTGACATCATTGCCCAACAATGTATTTAGTTGTGGTTTTTTCACATTCTAAGATTATATAACTTTTCTAAAGTTTGATATTATTATTCATTCCTCTTGGGTCAATATTGCTGGTTCCAGTCAAGTACTGAGGTCATTGCAAGGTCACAGAAATTGATTTCACGTCATCCTAAAATATGGTGGCTTTGTGCCATGTAAGAAGTCCATATTATTATGATTCACAGTAATCAGTGACAGAATCATTACAGCACTGGACAGGATTCTATATGCAATTTAGTTGCATCAGTTTACATTTGTGCTTAAATTGTGCAGGAGTCAACCTTCCAGCTCTGTCTCTCTCAGTCTATCTCTGTCTCTGTCTGTCCGTCTCTCTCTCTTCCTTTTTCATAAGTTCCAATCAAATCCAAGAGATGATTTTCTAATGAACATTCTCTGTTCCCAAATATGGTCTTGTGCTAATATTTTAACCAACAGAGGGGGCCCAGTCCTTGTTGCAGTATGGTGACTTGAGTGCCTCACTGATCCAGAAAGCAATACTAGTAGAGTGCAAGCCTTTGGCAGAACCTCCCATGCTCGAAATGTCAAAAGACAGAGGTCACAGTAATAGAATTTGTGTAGAGTCAACACACTAACCTAGAAAAAACAAAGTTACAGAAGCATTGATGGCAAATCAAAACCAGCAAAACCTGAGAGAGGAAGGATCAATAATCTAGAGTTGAGAACATTAGAGAAAAGCTGTCAATAGCTTAGGCTCCATAGGTAGTGAAGGGCTTAATTCAATCCACTAATACTTTAAGAAACAATTTAGATGAAAGACAATTGAAACTGTAGTCCAAGTGAAACTTTAGTTGTGGCCGTTTTTGGCTATGCCATGTAAAATTGTAGTTGTGGCTGTTGCCGATGTCTGAGAAATCGTAGTCATGACCGTTGCTGGTGTCATGTAAAAAGCACCCATTACACTCTTGGAGTGGTTGGCGTTAGGAAGGGCATCCAACCATAGAAATCAAGCCATATCAGACTGGAACCTGGTGCAGCTCTCAGGCTTACCAGTTCTAGTCAAACCGTCTAACCTATGCCAGCATGGAAAGCAGACATTAAATGATAATGATAATGATGGTGATGATGATGAAGATGGTAAGATATCTGAAATAATGGAGTGCTAATTAAAAAAAAAAGTGAATTGCAGCATTTTGTTATATCAACATTCTATATTCTGAGTTCAAAACTGACAAAAGTTGACCATGCCTTTCATTCCTGTGGAATTGCCATCATTGTTTAGCCTCAGGTAAACCCTGACTTATCAGCCCTATTAAAGGTGTTTCAGACATGACCATCCTCTCATTTCCCAATAGCTATAAACTCAGGACCACATTAAATGCATTCATCTAATGTGTCCCTTTTTTTTTACAAGGACTCATTAGATCTGAGGGAAATTTAAGCTGCTTGGACAATTTACTTAACTAGAGACTTTCCTCACAAATGTTTGGTTTTGTACCAATAATATTAGAAATACCATTATCATTACTATAATCATCATCATCATCATAATCATTATCATAATCATTATCAACATCATCATCATCATCCAACTGTTCATCACTCTGAACTTTGCTTAATATCCAATTTTCTCATTCACTAATTACTACCTTTTTTTCCCCTCTTTTCTTGTTCTCCAATGTTTCCCTTTCTTTTCGTTATTTCGCTCTTCATGTTAAGTAATTTCCTATAATTTCATATTCTTTATCATTAAGAACCACTTATTTTTTCTATTTCTTCTTTATATTTTCCCAGCTCCAATCAAGTTTTCCCCTATCCTTTTTTTTTTCATTATTTATTTCAATTTATTTCCTTTTTATCATCCACCCCCCTCATAGTCCTCATTCATTTCCTTCCTTCTTCCAGAATTTTCCTCTATCTCTACACTCATTTTTTTACCTACTTTTTTAAATCCAAGTTCTCCCTTTTCTCTTGTTAGCCTTTCTTATCCATGTCCTTGCAACACAAATCATTTTATCTTTTCTTGTTGCTGTTGCTGTTATTGTTATTGTTGCTGTTGTTGTTGCTGCTGCTGTTGTTGTTGTTGGTCTTCTTCTTCTTCTTCTTCTTCTTCTTCTTCTTCTTCTTCTTCTTCTTCTTCTTCTTCTTC
>JAOPJW010000001.1:90005282-90016975 GCA_027122535.1 Octopus maya | reverse complement strand
CCCTCTCTGTGACCTTTAGCTGCAGGAATAATACCTAGCCAAAGATAAACCTCTTTATCTGGCTTTCATTAACATGGAGAAAGCCTTTGACAGGGTCCCCCAATCCCTTATCTGGTGATCAGTAAGGAAACTAGGGATAGATGAATGGTTAGTGAGAGCTGTGCAAGCCATGTGCAGGGACGCTGTCAGTAAGGTGAGGGTTGTCAACGAGTACAGTGAAGAATTCTGGGTAGAGGTAGGGGTCCACCAAGGTTCAGTCCTCAGCCCCCTCCTATATTTATTTATTGTTATTAACATCTACTTTTCCATGCTCACACAGGTTAGACGGAATTTTTCGAGGTGGAATTTCTATGACTGGATCCCCTTCTTCTTGTCAACCCACACCTGTTTCCATGTATAACATGTTATATATTTATAATCTATATCCTATATACTAATATCCTCTTATCTGTTATGTTTTAGGTTATATATATAAATGTGTACATATCATGTGTATCCCCATTTTAGAATAGTTATACCATATCCCTGTGCATTGTAAGAAGTATAAAATAGGTTGGTGACAGCATAGGAATCCTGCTGTAAAACTGAGAAAATTCATCACCATGGAAAAGGAGACATAAAATGCAGTTGACGATGTTGATGGAAATTACATATTGAGTTAACAAACTACAAAAGAATGATTTCCTACATTGACACAAAACAACAAATTGTAAAGGAAATGCATTTATTATACACAGTTGGTACTTATTTTCTCTACTGTAGATAAGAAAAGTCAACCCTGGTGAGAGTTGAACTCAGAACACAAAGGAATATATCTACTAAATAAAGTAGGACATTGTGTCCAGCTGTTTCATTATCTTACAGTCTAGACTGATTTTTAACAAAAGGCCAAGGCCAAATATACCTTGGGAAGAAGTGGAATGGATTTTATTAATTCAGTACATGAGTGGTACTCATTTAACCAACTTCAGAGGGCTAAAATGTACAAACTAAAATAATGTAATAACTTCTAGCAAGAATTTTCATCTTAGAGGTTTTATTATCTTCCTGTTAGCAGGAAAAAGTGGGATTGGTCTGATTAGTTGTGTTTTCTTACAATGAGGTATGGCTGTGTAATTAAGCTTTTAGCATTCAGATTTCTTTGTCAGATGTATTGATTATTTATTCACACTGTTTTGAATTAATCACATATTATCTTGTAGCTTCAAGATTCCAATGGTGTGTTTGTATATTTTTAGAATGACATTGTAGGTTATGTGTGAGAAGTTTGATCTGGTCTGCTTTAACATAGAACAGGTTGAATATTTGGGCAGGATGTGGCCGGATTAAATGCTAAAGGGTTAGGATGTTTGCTGCCCAACCATATGGTTTCAGGATCTGTCCCACTAAGCACTTTGGGCAAGTATCTTCTGCTATATCCCTGGGCCAACCAAAGCCTTATGAGTGCATTTGGTTGATGGAAATTGAAGAAAACTTGTTTTATGTGTACATGTGTTTTTGTATTTCTTTTGTTCTTTTCTGATTGTAAACAATAGTTTCATGAGTGATCTCTTTTGCTTACTGAAAGCATGTCGTAGCTTCTTGACATGTCTTGACAAGTTGTATGACCTTTGTAAACAGAATGCATGTTTCAATGTCATTTGTTGCCAGTTCTCCATGTAAGCCAAGCTGGCCTGTTAGATTATTTCACTTGGGAATTTAACAGAAAGGGCATCCAGCCTTAGAAAATTCTACCTTGACATACTCTTGTTTGGAAATGTAGACATTAAAATGATTGTGTGTACACACACCTCCGCCAATGTTCTTTTCTCTCTCAAAATTCCTTGTCTTGCAAGTTACTTGGTGATTCTGCTGGTGTCATGCAAAAAGCATCCAGTCCACATTGTGAAGTGGTTGGCATTTGGAAGTATGTCCAGCAGTAAAAACCATGCTAAAACTGACCTCGCCTGTACTGGTGCCACAAAACACACTCAGTCCATTCTGAGGGGTGGTTGGGGTTAGGAAGGGCATCCAGCTGTAAAAACAATGTCAAAACAGACACAGTAGCCTGGTGTAGTCTTCTATCTAGCTGGCTCCTGTCAAACCTCTAACACATGCTAGCATGGAAGGAGGACATTAAATGATGATATTTATAGTGGGAATTAAGAGAAATACCTATATAAATATTTAGTTCCTAAGTAGGTTTTACATTGGTGAAGGGATAATGATAATCTATGTGAACTCATACAGTAGTAGTTGTATATTTAACTCTACACACAATATATCTAGTATATATAAATCACAGTATGTGTGTGTATAATGACTAACACATACAGTTCCACAATTCTCAACCGATTTTCATCAAACTTTACACACACATTACTTATCTCCCAAGGATGGTCATGTACTATAACATTTTGCCCAGAACTCCTGTGTAAATGGACATAGTTTTCTGCATGTAGGGTCTTCCATACTTTTTTAATCTTTTATAAAAGTGAAAAGGTTTTGTCTCTTTATTTCCACTGTCCACCTGCCACAATGATTAAATTGACTAGGAACACTGTTTGTGATGAATATCCAATACCAAACAATCTTAATCTCCATATTTAAACTGCATTCGACTTTGGCAAACTTACTTTTACCTATTATGAGTTACTTGAAAGGTAGTGTTCCCTTCTCTCTCTTCTATTTGTTGATACCTTTCTTCAAATACCAATGCGTTGTTTCACTTTAAGGATTTTTATTTACTCATCCATTATGATATTTCGACTATTGTCTATTGTTTCAAATACGTTTTAGTATTGTCGTTCTAGCCTTCTTTAAACAATCACATATCAATCAACCTTTAAATAAGAGTTTTGCTTCCACTCGTGAAAGCTATACACATCTTTCAGAAAGCTCCATACCATTTTAACCTTATGCAGCATTCACTGTTAGTTTATGCACAAGTTATGTGGGGAGACAGAATAAAGGAGCTTTTGTTCGCTTATCTCTCCAAAAAAAAAGTAACTCCCATTGTTGTTGAAAAAAAAAAAACTTGCAGAGGGGAAGTTTTAATGTCTTCCTTCAATTTCATTACTCCATTTATTGTGGCTGTTTCTGACAAGAAATTTCACTTTCATGTAAAACAACTATATTTTGTAGTCATTAACTGTTATTGACTCCCAAAATACTTCAGTAGCTCTACTTTACATCGCTTGCAAACTTTATATGTCCTATGATCATTAAAGTGCAACGACCTCCACAATAACTGGCCTTCAATTTGATTTTTCGTTCCTAGGTTAATCGGAAATGTAGATTGCCGTGTGACTCAAACCTTCTTGGTAGTTCAATTATTTGGTGAAAAAAATACCACCAAAGCAACTTAAACCGTTCAAAGGACGAGTGTGTTTGCTAGTATGCTTGAGTATGTGATGGACATGCTACCTATTGCGCCACTGATATATATATCTGAATGTATGTGTGTGTATCTTACATTGCCTCAGACCCTTGATTCCTTGATGGAGTTGTAACGGCACTGCTGTGACAAATGTTAAGTCTTAGGCATTTGTAGACCTGACAGGAGCCAGCCAGGTAGAAAACTACCCCAGGCTACTGTGTCTGTTTTGACAAGATTTTTACAGCTGGATGTCCTTACTAACACCAACCACTCTGCAGGGTGAACTCGGTGCTTTTTACATGGCACTAGCGTAGGCAAGGTTAGTTTTGGCTCAATTTTTATGGCTGGATGCCCTTCCAAATACTAACCATTTTACAGTGTGGACTGAATGCTTTTTACATGGCACCAGCACTGGATGGATGGGTCACTAAGTAACTCGCAAGACAAGGAATTTTGAGAAGGGCAGGGGCATTTGAGGAGGGGAATTCATGTCAGAGGATGAAAAGTTAGCATGTGACATAGAGACAGACAGGCAGAAACAGGTGTCTTGCTATAATGGAAGGGGTGTTGTAGGGGGTGATCTAGTATCAAGTGATGAAAGGTCAGTGTGACAGAAATAGAGAGGTAGAAATAAGTGTTTTGCTATAGAGGAGGTACATGGTTACCCAATGAGAGAGGAGGAGAGAGAGGTACAAGAAAGATGACAGAAACAGGTGTGCTGATGTAAAGTAGATAGAGAAAATAAATTTACACTACATAAGAAAAATCGTATCTTGTAAATAGCGTCCATTGTCTGTTTTGCACAAATGTACCCTTTCAAAAGCATTTTCCATGATACCCCTTAATGTTTCTGATTTCAGCCTGGACATAATTCTTAGGCTCTTGATTTTTTTTTCTTTGAGATGGCTCAATAGGAAGTAGTCAGGAGCCATCATTTCTGGAGAACACAATGGCCAGCATATGTTGCAACCACAGGAAATTATTCTCTCAAAAAATATGCTTGACCAGTTGGATTGTGTCCTTGCTGTGTGAACTGTAGCCCTGTCCTATTGTAACCATATGTTAAGTTTATCTCAATATGCTGGGAGTACGAAATTTTCAGTCATAAACCAATATTCATCTCCCGTAACAGTGACAAGGTCCCCATTGTTGCCTTCGACAAAATGTCTGATCACTTCTGATGTAACCCTACACTAGACCATACACATGAGGGGATGCAATTCCCTTTGGTGAATTGCCTTAGGATGTTTTGAACCTGAAATCCTGTTTGTTAATGAATCCAATCAAATGAAAATGTGCTTCATCTGACACTATCAGCTTGTGGATAAATTTGGGATCTTCTCTTGCTAATTCTTGGAATCTAACTGCATATTGTAGGCTCCACTTGTTGCACAAACAGAAAAAGGTAGTTTGCAGAATATTTTATCTAAACTGATTTTGCATTGATGTACTTGGGTCTTCTTTGACACTCTCCTTTACACACCTGATGTTAGCTTCATTCCTAATGGAATGGGGTCTGCCAGTTCATGGAAGTCTGCTCTAAACCCTCTCCCTCAAAATGACCAATTAAACGTTTAATCATTGATTCTTTTGGAGAACAAAATTTCACAATTTGTGTTTACTGTTCAGTTGTGAACTTTTCTATAGTTAATCTCTAAGGTCTAAAATAAAAGAAATGAATTTTCAAAAAAAAAAAAAAGAAAAAAGTTATTAAATATTGCAACCCCTTCATGACTTTTGACCCACCCTGTATAATAATAATTCTTAAAATAAGAAAGGCAGCTGGGTTTTCTATTTTACTTCAAAAATAATTTTTACATCTGTTTTCCCAAAGGTGGAAATTTTCTTAACCTATTGGAGTATTTTAATAGCAATCATTCAATAGTGAAGTTATACATGTATATAGACACTTACACACATGCTGAGTTGAGTGATGTGCTTTATCTTCTGATAGAATGCAAGGTCTATTATTACTTGGTCTGGAAACACATTGCTTTTACTTGACTATTGTCTTTGAAGTATCCTTTGTTAGTAATTAATTCTGCATCTTGTTTGCGGCTGTTAGGTTCTTGAATTTGGAATCCCGACCTAGTTTTGATCCCTACTTGACCTATTTTACTTATGTTTCAAATGCTTTTGAGAAATATGTTAACAATATACAATCCTATGTACTCTATAGATTTAAGGAATTGATAATTACTATTTAGTTGATAGATTATCAGAAAAGCCATCTGAAAGGTTGGTGTTTTGTGTCTTTGTCGTCAACATTATATTATTTTAGTGGCCAAGATATTCTCAAAAAGCCCAGTTCATCTAGTTGCAAATAAGTACTTCAGAGTAGCTGGAGCAACTAACCACTCTACATAGTTGTGCTACAGTAAAATTGACAAGTGGTCTTTTAAGTAGGCAGTGCTGCGGGGGAAAATATGAAAGCACTTCTGTGTTACTTCTATAGAATCGATGCAAGAAAACCAGTAAAGACAACTAATTTGTTATCCTCCAGTAACTTACAAGAGGAGTTGCTGTTATACTAGTTACTTATATAGTTAATTAGGTTATGTAATAAGTTATCTCTAATGGCTACCATAATAGCCATTATCATCCATTACTACAATACTGAATAGCCATCAAGGGAACATAATATGCTAGAATTAATAACCAAATATCCTTCAGATTACATCCTACTGTCTTTAAAAAAAAAACAAATTAACACATCAAACTTAGGTACACAATCAGGTAGCTGTTTTTAACCATATAGCTACTTGACAGAGTTGACTTCAGGTTTTACAACAATTAAAATACTGAATGAATACATGAAAGTCAATATGACTAGTTACAGACAAAATAAAAGGAACGGAAACCCTGCAGTTATATTTGGTACAAAGATGTGGCGTGTCAAACCATGTTCTTGCTGAGACAACTGTTACAGAAAGTTTGAGTTGTGTACGGACTATCCATACTTTCAACTATGAGAAGGACTTTCATGGTCTCCTCCATTTGGTGTTATTGAAGAAGCTAGGTGTGGGTTAATTATTAACTAGTTCATTCCAGAGGTTATAAGCAAGGTCAGGATTGGCAGTAAATTCAGTGAACTGCAGTAAGTGGTAATTTTTCTGACATGATACTTTTATTATTATTTGTAGGTATATTCTGTACTGTACAGAAAACATTTCAGTCTGTATTTTTAGATAGATATTTAAGAGATGCTCTACTAGGGGCATTTAAAAGTTAAAACAAGAAAAGTCAGTAATTTACTCTACTTCAACTGTTAATGTATCATATAATGTTTTTTTTTTACTTATCCTGTGAGAACTTTGTAGGAGTGGTCAAATATTTATTAGTAATATAGGGAAATAAAACATGGAAAGAAAAATTATATATTTTGAGAACTAGTTTTGTTTGAAAAGAAAATCAGGACATAAGACCCTCTTTATTATGTATAGATGTAAATAGAAATGAAAATGATAGCCTGTGAAGATATTGAAGTAATACTTATATAATTGAACCTATTCTTGTATAATATTATATTAAGGCAAATATGTGAAAACTGTTTTTGCATCATCAACTTTTTATTTGTTTTACAATGTTAGTGTATGTTGGATGTGATCTGAAGACTACTGCATTCCACATCTAGTACCTCTTAATGCTTGAAAAACTTGCCTGAGCTATGCTGGTTCTATTGATACTTTTAATAATAGTTCCAACTACATTGCTTTGCACAAAATTTTTGCTAAGGTTTTTCACAACTGGATGTTCTCCATACTTTCAGCTGTTGTAACTTTACATTCAAGATGTGTTCATTGTAAGATCAGTTGCAGAGAAGTTTTTTTCCCCCCCAGATTTGGGACCTTCTGTATGTGCAAAGCAGTGAGATGGATTAGCTGTGTTTTATTGAGGATATTGCAAAAAACTAAAAGGACAATTGGTGTTTTGCTTGCCTTAACCCTAAAGTTATATTTATGCCATAAATATATTTGATAAAAACAGAAATAAATTTATTTCTCAAATGCATGATAATGTTATAAATAGCGTGATCAGGATAAATTATCCATTTATTGCAGAAAAATATGCTACTGGCCAGCCATGAGACTTGAACTCACATCTCTGTGATTATGCATCAAGTATTTTACCATTAAACTAAACTGCCCAGCAACGAATTCTTCTGCAATTTTAGAACTTATAAATTTAGCTTCATAAGACGCTAACGTTAAATTTTATTTTACAATGAAAGTAAACAAACAAAGTTTGTTTTTTTAGAAGCGTTGAGATATATTGTAAGATACAGAAATAAATTTATTTCTCAAATGCGTGATAATGCTATAAAATAGCGTGATCAGGATAAATTATCCATTTATTGCAGAAAAATACATTACTGGCCAGCCATGAGACTCGTATTTTATTTTATAATTTAAAAAGCAATTGCAAAGGGCCAAAAATTTTTAAGCCTTTTACTGCAGAAATCAGATATATTCACTCAGAAAGCAGTTTTTTGTTCAGGAATGTCACATTTGAAATTTTTTTTGTTGAGATATGTCTAACTTGGATGAGTTGCAGAAAATACACAAACAACAACGCTGTAACACAAGTTTTGTCCTTGGCTAGCAATTGTTATTTCCTATTTGCTTACCCCGAGAAAATATGAAAAATGGTTAATATCTCCTTCAAACTTTGCTTTTGTTACATTTATTCAAACCCCAAAGAATCCTGCTCAACACATGGCTATGATGCCTCCCCCACTACTCCTGCTCATTTTCAAAGATGTACATATTGTCAGCCACTAAGGGACATGCTCAAGTGGTTAAGGTCAAGCAACTGAGCAGAATATTTGCCATAATGATATTTCTGCTTCAGCAACTCTGTGCTGAATCTGTGTGAAATGTAATGGAAAATAGGTCAGTGTGAAAACATTGATGTCCAGGTGATAGAAGCAAAGTTTGAAGGGAATAGTAGTCATTTCCTTTGATTTCTAGATAGAGGTAAATAGAAAATAACACTTACTGACCAAAACAGAAACAAAAAAAAAATAAAGATTTTGTTCCACAGTGTTCTGTTGTGTCTGGGGAGAGTCATTTTCTTATTGTGCCTTAAAATTTAACATACTCACCGGTAAAATTTCCACTTATTTCTTATTTTTATATTCCTAAAATTTTCGTTGCGTCTTGCAACCTTTTCAATAGTCTTAAACCCAAAAACGAAATATTCCACAGTGTTATTTGGTATATATCTTACATTATTATTGGAATAATCATGAAATTTAACTTGGCAGTTAAAGGGTTACACTTTTACTACAGAAATGAATTATATCCACTCAAAATTTCATTACCATTTAACTGCAGGAAACAGTTACGTATACCAATCTCTCTTTTGTTGAGGGCCATCATGTTTGGAACTATATTTCTGTTGAGATATCTCCTTGAAAGATTCCACATTTGATGTGACTTTGGTGGTCCATCCATTCATATTTCAGTTCAAAAGACTGACAATATTGCATGCAACTCCAAGTATTTTCAAGCAACCCAGAATCTACGAACAAAGAACCATATCATATAATATATGCCTTCTGGTTGTCTATCCACTCTGTCACCAAGTCTATGTTGTATCTTCTGCATTCTTTCAAGACTGTCTTGTCTCTCACCACTTCATCTTTGATTCTTCTTCATTCATGTTTACACCCTTTGCACTCTTCCTGTTAAATGTTATTCTGGCACATGTCTTAGTGGTTAGGATATTCAGCTCATGATCATAAGGTCGTGAGTTCCATTCCCAGCGATGCGCTGTGTCCTTGAGCAAGACACTTTATTTCACGTTGCTCCAATCCATTCAACTGGCAAAAATGAGTAATACCTGTATTTCAAAGGACTGGCCTTGTTGCATTCTGTGCCAAACTGAATCTTCCTGGGAACTACATTAAGGGTACATGAGTCTGTGGAGTGCTCAGCCACTTGCATGTTAGATTTCATGAGTAGGCTGTTCCGTTGATCGGATCAACTGGAACCCTCATCGTCATAAGCGACGGAGTACCAGTACCTCTCCTGGTCCATGAACACATACAGTTCATCGGCCAATATTCTGGCCAACAGCATCCACGTAATGGATAGACAGGTTATTTGCCTAAAGTTGTCAACAGAATTTCTACTTGATGCTTCTTTCTGTCTCTGCTCATCCAGCCTGGATTTCCTTTGTGGTCTTGAAGTAATATGTTTATTCATTCCACTATCCTTTCATGAGTGAAGGCACATGGCTCAGTGGTTAGAGCGTCAAGCTTATGATCATGAGGTTGTGAGTTCGATTCCTGGACCAGGCTGTGTGTTGTGTTCTTGAGCAAGACACTTTATTTCATGTTGCTCCAGTTTACTCAGCTGAAATGAGTTGTGCGTCTCTGGTGCCAAGCTGTATCGGTCCTCCTGAACCTGGAACAATGTGTTTGGTAAGCAAGCTACTTACCACATAGCCACTTCTGTGCCTAGATTTTCCAAGAATTTTTCCAAAGAAACCATTGATTGTTTTCTTGGACCCTAAGTAATCCAATCACAACTGGTATTGTTTCCATCTTCAGGTGCCGCATCCTGCTTATTTCAATTTCAAGGTCTTTATACTTGAAAAGTTTATGGTATTCCTTGGCCAGTGCATTTTTGTCAGATGGTAGTGACATATCCATAAGTAGACAGGTCTTGTTTATAGTGTCCTTAATAATAATATCTGGTGTTCTTAATGATAATAGTGGAGGTGCGTGGCTTAGTGGTTAGGGTGGTGGCACCATGATCGTAAAATTGTGGTTTCGATTTCTGGACTGGGCGACGCATTGTGTTCTTGGGCAAAACACTTCATTTCACGTTGCTCCAGTCCACTCAGCTGGCAAAAATGAGTAACGCTGCAATAGACTGGCGTCCCATCCAGCTGGGGAACACATATGCCAGTGAAACCAGGAAACCGGGCCCATGAGTCTGGCTAGGCTTAAAAAGAAAGCAAAAAGAAACTGGTGAAGCAGCAGAAGCAACCCCGCATGGAAATCACTCAGGACATGCTGGACTTTGTAAACCACAACTCGGACTTTACAAAACCAGTTGATATTGGTGTCGAAACATGGGATTATGGTCTCTGCTCGATGTATTCAGTTATCTTGTGTGAAAACAAAAATCTGACGAGTGTGAATACATGTCTGTACTCTAGGCATAACAACTAATAACTGACATGGCCTACTGGCACAAAAATTTCCATACATGCACAAGAAGGGTGGTATCACCGTCCTCTTGAAGGATTTTGCCCATGCAGTATTAGTTTTGTCAGGAAAAAAATAAAGTTGGATGCTTTTTTGAACGCACCTTGTATTTTGGAAATGTTCATTGCCTGATTGAATTTGTAAGATGCAAGTCAAGTCTTTTAAGTTGTTTTCTGTGTTATTGAATAAAGGTTTTTGTTAGACAGCTTAGTCCTTTGTTCTGTAAGTTAAAAGGCAAAGACCCAAAATCTGAGTTGAAATACATTAGATTACAATGATGAAGTATTGAAAATGCCACGCAGCACATGAAAGATAAAAGTGAATGTAAGTAGATTTATTTAGTCCCACTGCTATGGAAAATTTGAGCAATGAAAGAAGGAAAGAAAGAAGGAAAGAGAGAGGGAATGAAGCAGTGGGTAACATATCACCGATGATGATTACTTCAAGAACATGCTTTCTCATTGTTATAAGTCAAAATATGAATGATAAAATTGTATGCAAGCAAATATATTTAGTCCTACTGCAAAAGAAAATTTTAGCAAAGAGAGAGAGAGAAAAATGAAATTTCAGGTCATAGATAAACGATTGACTCTCAACATGTGATTTCTCTTCATCTTAAACCAAAATCTCTTCACAATAGCATTTAAGTATTTTCACATGTGTCTACACAATGTGATGGTTGGTAGTAAGCTGGTTGCCAACAACAACAAAACATACAACAAAATGCCACATGGTGTTTAGTTTCCTCTGTCTTTTTATCGTTTATCTTTTACTTGTTTCAGATTTTAGACTGCAGCCATGCTGGGGCACTACCTTAAAGAATTTTAGTTGAGCAAATCATACCCAGTACTTGTTCTTGTTTTTTTAAGCATGGTATTTATTCTGTTAGTTCCTTTTGCCAAACTGCTAAGTTACAAGGACATAAATACACCAACACGGTTGTCAAGCAGTGGTGGGGGGACAAAGACATGCACACACATACACACACACACACACACACACACACACACACACATGATGGGCTCCTTTCAAGTTTCCATCTACCAAATCCACTCACAAAACTTTGGCCAGCTCAAGGCTATAGTTGAAGACTCTTACCCAAGGTGTCACGCAGTG
>JAOPJW010000001.1:89938456-89953395 GCA_027122535.1 Octopus maya | reverse complement strand
ACCACCACCACTACTACTACTACTACTACTACTACTACTACTACTACTACTGCCACTACTAGTGCTAATACTAATACTACTACTGCTACTACTGCTGCTGCTGCTCTTTTATTGCTGTTACTATTATTTTTATTCTAGCTGTTTTCTTTCCTCTTCTAGTATATCTTGTTCTTTTCCTTCTTATTATGCATTTTGTCATTATTATTCTACTTGTTTCTGCTATTGTTTTGTGTCACTGCAACCTGTCATCAGTCATCTTCTAATCCTATCTATGCATCGGGCATTTTATTATTTTAATGGAAATCTTTACTCAGTTCCGGACCCATGAAATATCATATTTCCAAATCCCTTACACCAAAAGTGAGCCCTTTACAAAAGGATAATCAACATGTCACTCAGTTAATGTTAATTTTTCAGTGTGGCTGGTGCAAAAATTATTTCCAAAAAATACTTTACTAAAAATTTGGTAAACAGCTGTCGGGTAAAGAACTGGACGGGGAGGGGTCCTGTTGCGATTAAAATACTATGAAACGTTATATGTTATAACAACACTTTAGGGTCCCATCAGGAGTCGAGAACCTAATGCAAAGACGACATATAAAACCAGGAACGGATTTTTCTGACTTGACGGGCACGAACGATGTTATAAATAACAGTACCGCTGATAGTTGTTGACAAACAATGGCACTAATCTTATTCAAGGGAAAAGATCCCATTACACCGCACAACGGGTGATGTTCACAATTCACAGTAGTAATTGTTTTCACCTCAATAGACGTCAGTGATTGGTTGAAATTACCGAAATACGACAATTTTTTTACATGAAATAACTTCGAATACAAAATTTTGTATCTGTTCTATAACACAAAATATACAAGTATTCGAAGTTTGAAAGTGTTTCGGTACCAAAAGATCCGTCTCTCAAACCATAAAGATCCGTCTCTCAAACCATAAAGATCCGTCTCTCCACTACCGTTGTTTGACAACTGATGTTGGTGTGTTTGTGTCCCCGTAACTTAGCTATTTAGCTGAAATGACTGGTAGAATAAGCGCCAGGCTTAAAGGGAATAAGTCCAGGGGTCGATTTCTTCGACTAAAAGGCGGTGCTCTAGCATGGCCACCGTCAAATGACTGAAAGAAGTAAAATAATACCAGAAGAAAGTTCCGTACCACTAAACCAAGAAGATATTTTGAATATGTACGAGCTATTTTGAGGCTAAATAGTAATTCTGTTTACGTTTGCGTAACAGATATTTTGGTTGGATTATATAGTTGTCAGTTTTACATTTCTTTCTATATTCTGTAACTGTCACAAAATAGAAACATTTCTCATGTCACCAGCCCACAATTTACAGATGCTTACATTTTTTATGTTTTCTGTGAATTTTTCACGGGTGCAACTAGTCTACTATAATTGTTGTAACAACCTCATAACAACCAGTGGGTTATTCTTGCAAAAGGAAAAGAAAGAAAAAAAGAAGTCGTTTTTCACATTAGCACTAACTAGATCACAAATTTCATGAGTTGTGTCGACTGATTAATTTCAGCATATGATCGGTACTTTTATCGGCACTAGTGCGATTTGAACTAAGGATGTAATTTAAAAAAAAACCAGGCCAATATTCATATGTTTATGCCATTTACTACCATAGTTGAAAATAATGATTTTTAACTAATTTGTATTCGGAAGACAGATGACTACAAACACATCCCAGTGATTCCGGGCAAAAAGATATAAGTCTTAGTCGACCTCAGTGAAATTTAATTGAAAATGTAAATAGCATACTACCCAATCTCTCACATACCGTCCTTCTCTCAATGAAACCATTAAAATAAATCTTTCTCAGATTTTAAAGAAAACAAATATGGACAGAACCTAATATATTGATACGTTTGTATCGAGCTTTTTACTTGTCCAAAGTAGCGTCTCACATTTTTTGTTCTTATTAATTCTACAGTGGCTATTTGCATTATTTGGTTGTCTATTTAATTCATTATGTATTTATGTGTAAAAAAATGAGCTTCCTTGTGAATTTGCTTTATTTTTCTTTAATAAATTGCGATATTCAGTTATTTATGTCTATTTCGATTTTGTGGAGAGGAGTTCAAGTTCTACAAAATATCTGAGTCATTGATACGTTCCTGGTACATAGTTTCTTACAAAATTCTACTGAAATAGGTGAACATATATATGAGAATATATTCAAACACATAACCGACTGAAGGAGCTTGCAAATAAATGTTTTTTTTGGTGGGTGGGGTTACGGTGATTCGTAAAATATTTGTGATAGATATGTTCCATCTTCATTTTTTAAACTTTAACGCAATTTACATATAAAAAAAAAAAAAAAAAAAAAAAAAAAAACGAGTAATATGCAGTGAGTCGGTGCCGATCACAAGTGAACCAAAGGAATGCAGTTATTGTGAAGAAAGGAAAAACTACCGTTACTTCGAGCTTAGGTTCTTTACCGATGAAAATAATATGTGTGCTGTTATAACGGACGAAAGTAGCTGCAACATAGTTATTTAAGGGAAGTGTAATATGAAAAGAAAAAAAATGAATTTGAATTTGTAAAAATGTTCGAGTTCTGTATAAGACAGAAGGTTTGATGAACTGGTTGAGACAAGATGAGGTTTGATGAATTGGTTGAGACAAGAAGACTAAGATAAATATTTTGTACTTTTTCTGTATTCCACTATTTCGAATTCCGCTTTCATTTTTTATTTATCTGGATCGAGTTGGAGTTAAATGTGTCGACTATGCTGAAATAAATTAACCTGGATTCCAACGCCAAATTAAGTGAATAAGAGATATGAAACCAAAATAATAATTGAATAATCGTTTTGCGTGGAACACTGTTTATTAATTTCATTCATAAATACAAGTGTGAAAAGAAATATAGTAAACAACGAATGTTCTGTTCCCATATCACTTAAATGATTATCTAAGTTAACGTTACTTTGTACCAAATTTAGAGAGGAATATATGGCTTGTAAAGAAATATAAACTGATTGAGTTTTTGGCTTCTGCTTTTTTAAATCATTATTGCCTTATTTAATTGCTTTTAATGCTCATGAGAAAGAAGCGAATATCGTAATTTCTCAAAAAAATATTTCAAATTTCATAACGATAAAAAAAAAAGCAACTATGGAGATAATTAATCCTGGTTTAGAATTTCAGATTAACCACTGAGTCTCTGATAGCAAACACACTTAAAAAAATAATTAATGATAAAACTTGATGCTTGTCATTATTCGGAATATATGTGAATGTCTCAGTTATTCCTTGACTATTTGTCTTCATGAGCAATCATCAGTCAGTGATTAGCCATACTGATTTATGATGTAGGTAAAGTGAAGATATAATTCAGCTAGAAATTGAAATCGTATCACAAATAATGTACACATTTCTAGAAAAGTACAAATTCTCCGATTTAGTAAGTTGGAGGAATAGAGATTGCTATCGTTAACACCTCTTGAAAATACCAACTATATCAGTTGTAAAATATATATAATCAAGAATTGACGCCGCACATCCTTTCTATTTTATATGAATTTTTTGTTTGACTAGGAATAGCATCTCTAAATATTTCAGGATAGAGAAATGAAATATTATGACGTCATGCCCTTCCTAAGAGCATTAATAGTTAGTGTAAGTGAAGCTTTGTACATATATCTTTATGACACTCGTGCTCTTTCTATTGCATTAATTTCTTTTGACTAGATTGAAGGCTAGATCTTTATAGAGTGGTGGGAAGACTAATTTATCGATTTTAGTATATTATTGATACTTGTTTTTAGCAATTTACTTTCTAGATTATTTTTCGCTTCATTTATTGCAGACGTTTGATGAAGACATCCATTATATTGGTATCGACACATATGTCGATTTAAAATTTCAAAGAAAGTTTCATAATATCCTGTAAATGTTATCAAAGAATCTACGCATATACATTATGTAAAGAAACATTGGTAAATGGAGATGTAAAAGTAGAACAAGTGGTAGTGTCTTAATCGACCCCACATTGGACTTGACGTTATCTGGGTCACCAAATTGAAATAGGGACTTATTGTGGAATACCTGTTCTTTGATTGTAGGAAGTCCAAGCCATGAGTCGTCTACTCATTTTGGATTCTCCTTGTTTGGATGGCTTAAGAAATGACTCAATGAACGCATAACATTTTATTTTTAAAATCGCAATATTTGACGTAGGTACGAAGTAAACATAGTTTCTAATTTAGACACAAGGCCAGCAATTTTGAGCAAGGCGGGCTAGTCGATCATATTGACCACAATAATAATTTTAACGACCCCTAAACGAGGAAAGGCAAAGTTGACAACAGAAGAGACGGAATAAATACTGCAATAATTTTATCCGACGCTCTCACGATTTTGCTAGTTCACCGCCCTGGGAACGAA
Source organism: Octopus maya (assembly GCA_027122535.1). Classification (NCBI taxonomy): domain Eukaryota; kingdom Metazoa; phylum Mollusca; class Cephalopoda; order Octopoda; family Octopodidae; genus Octopus; species Octopus maya. The sequence goes on along the minus strand of JAOPJW010000001.1, from coordinate 89,948,975 downwards.
GTTATAATTTCAGTAAGAAGTAAAACAAATATTTTGAGGAATATTCTAAACATAAATGGTTTCATATTTTAGATGTGCTTTTCTTCGTCAAATCAGATTTGCTCAGCAGCAATGCAGATAAGCAAGGAACTTAAAATGTTAAGATAAAATATGGAAAACGACTACAATAATGAATATAAAATTCGAATTGCGGTTGTGATGTTACAGGATAGTTGATAGAAGAATTCCGGAATGGATTATAGAGGGAAAGACAGCATTGTTGACAAAGATCGGTCAAAGAGCAATGAGGTTTGCAATTACCAGCCCATTGCTTGCCTTAACCTCCTATGGAAAGTGTTAACAGGCATCCTCGCAGGGAATATATATATGTTCCTTGCGGAAAACAATCTACTTCCAGTAGAACAAAAGTGATGCCGAAAAGTATCCAAAGGCACCAAGGACCACCTTGTGATAGACAAGGTTATAATGAAGAACTGTAAACGGTACCAAAAAAACTTGTGCATGGCCTGGATAGACTTTAAACAGGCTTACGACATATTGCCACATTCATGAATTTTGGAAACACTCGACATGTGTGTATTAGCTGAGAACGTATGTGCACTGATTAAGAACAGCATGCTTAGTTGAAAAACACGTCTTTTCTGTAACAATCAGCACTTAGCCGAGGTAACAATCAAAAGAGGTATCTTGTTCACCTTTGTTATTTGTTATAGCCTTGATCTCGCTTTCTGTAGCCCTACGCAAAGTCAACGTGCACTATGAGCTGAGAAAGAAAGGACCTCGTCTCAATTACCTTCTTTTCATGTATGATTTAAAACTGTTCGCAAAAACAGAGCCTGAAATGGAGAAGCTGGCTGAGACTGTACAGATGTGCAGCAAGGATATAGGGATGGAATTCGATATCTCGAAGTGTGCGGTGCTTACTTTGAAACGGGAGAAAAGAGCAGATTGTAACGGCATAGAATTGCTAAGCGGAGAGAGAATGGAAGATCTGGATGATGATAGGTACAAGTACCGTGGGATCCTGAAGCTGGACAATATATTGCACAGAGAAATGAAAAACAAGGTCATCCCTGCATATTTCAAGCTCCTGAATTTCGATCACGAACAGCCAACGAGAGAGAAGAAACCCTACTCCGCATGGAACTATATGCTCAGTTCCACCGTGAAATGAACAAATTAAAAGACCAGGAAGCATCATGGAGGTGGCTCAGCAAGGGTGACCTAAAAAAGAATACTGAAAGCCTAATCATCGCTGCCAGGATCAAGCATTGAAAATCAACTCAATGAAAAGGGATATATACCACACAAGTGGTATATATACAGAATGTGTGGGAAGAGGGTTGAAAGCGTGACTCACATTGTTAATACTTGTGAAAGTCTAGTGCAGAAAGAGTACAAGCGCAGACACGACAAGGCAGCCCTAAACCTCCACTAGCTACTACACCAGAACTATGGATACGAGGTAACGAGAGCTTGGTATCAACATGCATCGGAAAAAGTAATGGACGAAAAGGGGAAGACAAAAATTCTCTGGGACTTTGACTTTCAGACAGACATGGTGTTAGAACACCGAAGGCCGGATATAGTAACCTTTAGGAGGGACAAACAAGAGTACCTAATAATCGACGTGACAGTGCCGAGAGATCAACATATTATCATGAAAGAAAGAGAAAAGATTAATAAATATGGAGACCTGAGAATTAAGATCGCTAAGATGTGGTAGCTACGAGGGTCAAACATAATGGTTGTCCCTATTGTCATCGGACAATACCACCCAATCTGATAAAAACTCATGGAAACTTTAGAAATACCCTACAATCTAGGCGTGTTGCAAAAATCTGCATTACTTGGAACAGCACGCATACTGCGTAAAGTACTGTCTGTCTGAAGTCCTTACTGCGACTTGACAGACAGTACAAGCCCCCAGTACACACAATCAACAACATCACGATATTGGATATTGTGTAAAGTCTTAGATGATGATAATAATAATAATAATAATAATAATAATGATGATGATGATGATGATGATGATAAAAATAATATACGCACACACCAAAACATATACTTGCATGCACATAAAAATACACATATAGCATATAAGACCAAAAATGCGCTAACCAATCTATAAGTAGCAAAATATCCTGAAACAAGCATATTAATTGCTAAAAATAGATCAAAATAGATCAGAACCGTGCTCGGTAAGAGTAATTTGCTTTAAAGAAAGAAGACTTCATTTACATGGGAACAGCATCGTAGAAGGAAATAGCTCATTACAAGCTATTTCAGAGCAACAAGCAAAATATTCAAAGTTTTATATGTATACATATGTACTCGTTCCGCAATATGAACGTAATTACGCAGCAAATATGCTTCTTCAACAAAAGAAATGAGATGAAATTACATTCCAGATACTAGAAATAGATTCATTTTTTAAAACATGGTTTGTATTCCGAGCAGGATAAATAGTAGAAATGGAGAAGTTAGAGAAGCCATGGTAATGCTGATCCAAGTAGAAGAACAACTGAGATTGATCAGAAAAAAAAAAAACAACGAAATTTAAAATGAAAATTAATGATAATTTAGACACAGTGTATAAAGTAAACAATAAAGAACACAGCAATAAAACAAGGTTTAGCGACTGCAGTCAAGTCTAATACAAAGACAATACAGTCATCAATCAATATAAGAATTTTATGAAACCGGATATTATAATGAAATCAACCAATAAAAACAAAATATCAAAAGTATTGGCATAATGAAATCGATAGTATGACAATAATTAAAACGTCATGATCTTACCAATTTATGATTTAGAATGTAACCAACGATAGCAATGGTCACACACAAAAGAGCTTGAATTACCGAAAAAAAAAAAAACATTCACTTGAAAGATCGTAGCAGTGTGAAGCTTGAGCCGCGACAAAAATAATTCAATTTATATAAACTATATCGTCTACTCTATGTATGCGTACATTCTTTCTCATACGTATATATACAAACTATCCTTCAGTTTTCCCCGCCTTAATATACAATATTCAAAGATATGTCATTTTATTTTTATCCTAGAGATAAAATTTGTGCCATTTCCCAGCTGGTGATATATATATTTCTTTATCTTCTGTTTAGCTTTTATTAGGAAAAATGGTCTCAAACCATCTGATATTTTCATTTTGCTAACCAGCAACTCATGTCATGATAAATGACTTTGTGTTGTTCGTATTACAATGTTAGTTGTTACAATATTTCTCGATCTCTGCTCTATTTGATAAACCTGACTAATTACACCTCCTAAACGTTATCGTGTAACATCAAAATTAACGAAAACAAAATAAAGAAATAGAAAGAGCATAATTACTATAGCCAAGGCGACTACTGTGACTAAGGCAACCGCATTTAGAGAAGATAAGAAATCTTGTATATTGTTTATTCTAATTTGTGATGACATGATAATTAGAAAACATAATAGGCTTTCATAATAATCATGTTCATATTAGCTGTGTTTTACTTTCCAATCGCTTTTATTAACTTTAATATAGAAAAGCAGCTAAATCAAATGATGGATAAACAATCGAACTAATAATCTGAATATGGCCAATTTTTTTATCCAGATTTCATAATCCTCGAATGCTTTGCTTACGTAACCCTACATTTCTTTATGTGAAAATTCATAATTGCTTTAAATGTCTCATCGTAAGCAATAATTTTTAGTTATGACCAATATAATCGACCATTGTTTATTCAATAATTGAGTTAAATTCAGCGTGTGTCTCATGTGAAATGTTCAGGTGTTGAGGAAGGTGTCTGAGTTAAGTAAAGTTTAGTATCTTCTATGACGGAGTGTGTTGTCACGAGAGACATTACGAATGCTTGTCATTAATGTTACATTAATGTAAAGGAAGTGTATGGGAAATATTACTAAAAGTTATGATATACTAAAGTCAACTGAATGTGGATCGGCAAGAGCTTCGTTGGCACACTCTACAATGGTGCAGTCTGGAAAGAAGGTTCTGGTAGAAGAAACAAAAGTTAGATGCAAACCATATGCAGGCAACTTAAGCTAAGATGTTTCTAACCCAAACACGTTTGCAGGTTTTATCGATATCAATATTACATTCACTGATGTTCCAAAGGCAAGGGGTCACTTGTGAGTAACATGAAATAGTAAGTCTCCAACAGTACTCGCTATAATAGCGTCATTGTGGTATCATTTCAAATTTTGGCAAAGCGACAACCAAATAAGTATAACAAAGTCATGAAATTTATGGATTTTTTAAAAGAAAGTAACAACAAAAAGTATTTTTATAAATATTCTTTTCCTATCACTAATATATGTTATAGAGAAAATGTTTCTCCGTGCTTTAATTCTTAGCTCTCTTTTTATAATGTTTTGAAAATACTGCACAAAAATATTTGTCAAAAGTTGTTTTGGTTTGTATGAATTTTATTGTTATTTGTTAGTCAAGTTAACTGTCTAATATTGTAATTACCTGAGTTTTAAGAAAGATATATTGGCAGTTTACCTGATCCAAGACATCAAATCGAAACTTTCGAACGCAAGTAGTAAAAAAAAGAAAAAGAAAAACAAAAAACAACAGAAGACACCAGCAATGCTAATTAGCTGTACATAACTTTTAAATAAAAACTGGAGTAAATTTTTAGTTTATTAAGAAATATATCGTATAGCTACTTACACGATATCTATGTCATTTTTACCATCGAGCATACAAATTTTGTTGGATGATTTTTAACCCATAACAATTTCAATGGGCTCATTTACTTCAAATCCTTCATTAGCAAGTCTCAATATAGTGCCGTCAACATCTATATACGTAACATCATTTTATGAGGAAAGATTCATAAATTATTCAACTTTTTTCTGTCTGCTCCCTCTCTCCTTCTCTCAATATACCTCTCCTTCTCTCTCTCCCTCTCCCTCAACCTTCTTTCTCTCATTGAGACGCTGTCTGTTACCTTCTTTCTTTGTCTTCCTATTTTCTGGAGTCGATATCATTCCTACCATATTCCTGTACGGAGAGTTAAATTTTATTTTGTTGAAATAAAAAAAATAAAAAATAAAAAGTACATGGAAAAACTATTTTTTAAACCGTTTCTCGAAGTACATATGATGAACTCTCTTATTGAAGACGACGTGTGAGTGTTCATCTTTTGCCAAAGAATCTGCACAAATGATTTGTTTATGGTGATCAAATGTATGTGCTGTACATTAGCTCACTCCCTCCATGAAATCGATGTTGCTTGAACAGGTGCGAAATGTACCACGCTTCAGGTGTCGAAGTGATTACAGAGCAACGTGAGATGAAATGTTTTGCTCAAGAACACAACGTACCACTCGGTCTAGGAATTGAAATCATGAGTGCAACACCATAGCAATAGGCCATACGTGTCGAAGCACATATAAAGGTGTAAATAATAACATGTAAATATCGGGCTGAAAAAAAATTCAGGATAGGAGACGTCGAAGGCTATCTGTGTAATTCGAACCCGCATCCTCAGCATACATGACTGGTGTTCTGCCATTGTACCAAAGCAATCCTCAGAATTTATCTGTACGTTTCAGAAGCTTTATTCCTACCAGTATGTTGTTGACGTTACAAGAATTTATAAACTTTCGAGAGAACGTGGAATAATTCTTTTTGGGAATTGGTTCTCGAAGTACATATAAAGCTGTAAATAATATCAATAGCGAAAAATAATTTTGTGTTTGACATTCTTTTGGTTCATGTGGGTAGCAGAATCAGTAGAGCGTCAATGAAAATGAAATAAATACTTTGTAGTGTTTATATCTTTTATATATTCTGAATTCAAATCCTGTTCTGTTTGTCTTTGTCTGTTATCCACCCGAAATTAATAAAATAAGAATCAATAGGCGCAGGTATGACCGTGTTGTTAAGAAGCTCGGTTAAGTCTCATTGCGCGGCACCTTGAGCAAATATTTTCTACTATTGTTCTGGGTCGATCAATGACTTCTAAGGATATTTGGTAGACGGCAACTGTGTGGAAGTTCGTCATAAAAATTTGTTTCTGTGTGTGCGTGTCTTTTTGTCCGTGTATGTCACTCCCCAGACGCATGATAACCGGTGATGGTTTATTTACGCCCCCGCAACTAAGCGCTTCGGCAAAATAAATCTATAGAAATACCAATAAAGTGGAGGTTTGCCCTCGTGGAAAAAATTTTAAATCGTCATTTTCCTTTCCCAATGATATTGTTTCTAACAATTAACATTTCACCTTTTTTCACAAACATATGGTAATACAATGCACACAAGTGGCGGGTTTTCGACAACTTCAGTTTTTAAATTGCTTCTCCAGTTAGCTTCAGTATATGTAAATTTCAAGTCTCTTACAGAGAGGACCTCTGCTTACTGTGCTTAATATTCTTCTACCGAGGTAGATTTGTGAACAGCACATTTGCTGTTGATCATTACTCCCACCTTTTTCAACCACTTTTTTCATTCTTTCTTATTTTCTCAACATTTTTCTCAATTTTTCTGACGAAGGACTTGCGTCTGAAACATCAAAACTCTTTACCTTCTTTTTAACGTTAATTAAGACAGTATTTGTTAAAAATTGTCCCTCTCTCGTCTTCTTTAGGTGCTTATTGTCTAATATCAATTGTTAATGATTTTATCCCCTCCACCCCCGTTGTGTACACACAACAAAACTGATCCCAAGCTCCAGTTCGCTGCTTTACCTGTCTCACCATGAGCAAATAACTTTTCAGTTCATGACAACCTGTAAGTCTTGATGTTAATCCTCCGATTATTCTTAAAGACAGTATTCTCGAGCTTGCTGCTTTTGTAGAACTCTCTTTTTCTCTGTCTCCCTCATTTTCTTTTTCTCTCTATCCTCCTCACTTTCTTTCCTCTTTCTCCTTTCAAGGATCTAACTCAGTCTATGAAAACACAGGACTATAAGTGCTGCAGGGTGATACCCTATCATATCCACTTCTAACCCAACGGAAATACAACGTGTCATAACAGAAAAAAATACAATAACTCATTTCTCAATTAACTACAGGGGACCTATTTTCCTATGTCACATTTAAAATTCTAGTTTCAGCCGAAAAGACTCTCTTGTAAATTGTAATATCATCACAAACTAGAAAATATTTAAAACTGTTTTTACTATATGAAGCCTAAGCGTAGTTGAAAGTAACTCCAACTCAACACCTTTCGAGCACAGCTATGATTAGAAATGTTCTATGCACACTCACTCCGACTTATTTCCAGACATAGTTTTACTAGCGTTAACTTATCCAATGTATTAATACCTTATTTAAAGACTGCAGGGTGTAACTTGAAGGAAATTTTAAGTATGTCGAGTGACTCCTCTAGGGCCTCCTAATTGGTGGGTTCACTGTGGCTGGAGTAAGTCATAGAAGTGTATTAACAAGCGTTACTGTCGTTTTTTGCCAGGAATGTAGAAGACGAAAAAGATATTTGCGATGCGATACGATAGTGCTAATAATTAATGAAATAGCTTCTAAATGAAGCAAATCATTAGAATGTTACAATAAGAGATAGGGAGAAAGAATGAAAGAGAAAGAAAGAAAGAGAAAGTGATAGAGGGGAAAGAAAACGTGAGCGAGTCAGTGAGAGAAACAGATAAACGTGTCAGCTAATCCAGAAACAGGTCAAAGACAATAATGTTAGCGATTACTTTGCCTTGTGTTCACTAGGATGCTGTCGAGTTACCTAATTGCATCACCCAGTTGATGATTGGCGGTTTCTGCTGCCGTTGTTGTTGAATTAAGGCACCATCTACTTGAGATAACATTGATTTATTTTCAAGGAAAAGAGAAAAAAGAGAGAGAGAGAGAGAGAGAGAGAGAGAGAGAGAGAGAGAGAGAGAGATAAAAAAAAAGGGCATAGAATTACGCTTGTATAGATATGGTGACCAAGTAGAAAATTATAGATTTAGTAATAAATTTCCCTCTGTTGAACAGCTTGAAGAGAAGCTGTTATGAAGGAAGTCAGGAGAGAGAGAAAGAGGCGGGGTAAGGAGAAGGAGAAAGAGAGACATAAGCTGGTGTTTAGTTCCTAATCACCTGTGATCGATTAAACATATATATTAAAAGTGTCCCAACCTTGACCACCCTATCTTTTATTCAGGCAATGTATCTAGGATTACATTATCTAATATACTCTTTTTTAAAGACTTTAAGGTGTGATTTGAGAGAGAGTTTGCTATTTCTTTCAAGTTGATTGATTACATAAACTTCTTCGTTTGCTCGTGAACAGTAAGTTGGCTGCTGTAGTTAAAAATGGAGAAACAGAAGAGAATCAAGAAGTATTAAGGATTCGTCAACGAGATTATGGGGAATCCTCTAATAAACTCCCGACTTGCTAGAAACTGCAGTCAAACACTTCTCCAATCACATCCTATTGTCTTATTCAAAAGGAAGAACACATTCGATAATGTTATCTTAGATGCACTACGTTTTAAAAAAGATGGATGTAAAATCTAAAACACCTCTGAGTATAAGTGCGCTCGGGCCCAGCTAACTTAGAAGTTAAACAATAGATCACTATATATAATGTTTTTCATGCGAAAATTTAGGAAATAATCGTAAGACTTTCTAATCTATAAATACTTTAATGAAATTTAATGACGGGATTGCAGGTCGATTACATCAACCCCAGTGCTCAAACTGGTGCTTATTTTGTCGACTGCTACAGGATGAAAGGCGAAATTTGAACTCGGCGAAATTTGAACTCAGAATGTAAAGTGCCAAAGGAAAAACCAGTAAGCATTTTCTCCGGCGCAGTAACGATTCTATCGGCTTGCTGCATTTTCCCAACCTATAACAATAAATTCCTTTGGACCTTTTCTGTTTCGCTCACAGTTTCTGAAATTTTAAAATTAACTGAAAATTTTCAAACTTTGTATATTGATGTAATTTTTTACGCTGAATCTGATTTTGTTATTCACTTGTTCAAGAAATTTTTTTGAAAAAATGTTAGAGGCTTGAAGTTCGATTGATTTTTCCCAATCAGAAAATAGGATTTGAAAGCTGGGATTTTGTGCATGGTAGCTGTTTATGACATAAGATAAACCATTACGACAATGACAAAGGACGTTTTAATAAGTTTTAATGAATAAAACCATGTGAAATGTTGGAACAGCCATGTAAGCAATATATAAAGGAAAAATCGTCAATTTTTTTTGCAAAAAATTACAAAACAAAAAAAAAACTGAACATTAAATTACAAAAAAAAAAAAAAGCTTTATGGAAACAATACATTTTTTGTTGCGGAAATTCAAAAACGAATGTGTGAGATACACTCTAGGAATTTGTCAAACAAATTGCAATTTTCGTATCTCTTGCGCCATATATTTCTCAGAGATACGAGTCAACCATAGAACGGTGGATGCCACAGCGTCGTTTATTACTCCGTTTTACACAGGCGCATGTGCTTTCCATTTGTTACGTGTGGGTACCATCATTCGAGTTGATAAACCTAATGCAGTGGTTCAGTTCTATATCGAAAATTATAACCATCAATTTCAGGAATGTGGAAGTAGGTTCTCCATAAGTCATTGAAAATTTTGGCTCCTGCATTCCTCTGGCGTGTCGCGATTTTGACATGACACCGCTTAAAGAAAAACATGTCTGGTCTCGCGATACTCTCTCCCAAAGCCCACTGCTGAGGTAGCACACTTCCTCAGTTGTGTTTACGTCTTGAGAATACTATTCCTTCTACCTCAATAATCTTCCCAGGACCATCAATCTGAACTGGGTTGCGGAGCAGACCCTCCGCACACATCTTCATAAATATAGCTGCTGTAATCAACAACTGTACAGTGACTCGTTCCCAGTTCTTCAAGATAAACACAACGGAAAATATCAGTTCATTTCTCAAAACACACAGTTCAAAATTATAAAAATGTTGTAGTGACAGAACAACAACAGATGGGTAAAGTATACGTGATTGGAAAGCAGATTATACGTTGGCATGTTACTATGGAAACGAGCACCAATATGTCTGTGGCTTTCGATTGGCTAAAATTACCCGAAATTTGCAAACTTTAAAAGCTATTAGCTTTTTATTTATTAATCTATGACGAAAATATATCCCATTTCTATAATTGCATGCAAAACTACATCAATGCACCAAATTTGAGAACAATTGGAACGCAAAAGAATTGGAAGCTGTGAGCGAAACAAAAAAGATTTATTCTTTTGAATTACATGAAAGCATGCTAAAAAGGAAGTGTGCAAAGGACACCTTACTTCTAGAGCCAAGAGAAGTTGGTGCTTCATGGTGACATATTACTCACTAGAAATCGAAAGAGTTTCGTTATCAGTAAACAAATAAATTCTATATGTGAGTTCTGTGCATTTTTTTCTTCGTGAACTCTTAATTTTTAATTCAAATTTATCATTCCCTCATATCATGAAGAATGCACACACTCACACACACATATATATATATATATATAATAATATGGATAAAATATAAATATATACATGTATGCACATATATATGTG
>JAOPJW010000001.1:89550386-89560824 GCA_027122535.1 Octopus maya | reverse complement strand
AAACACATGTAAAGACACATGAAAGCTCCTGCAGTCAGTGTTGACATATGAGTTTTCACCTGCATATTTAAAAACAATATTTCTGGGAAATATGTTTTACTTCATAGTGTCAGTGTTGGAACTACCACCCACTGTGGTTACGATCAACAGGTGTTCTATACTCAGTGCTGTATGAATTCATTTTTCATCTATGCTCTACACTCTGTTCTCTATAAATGAGAGTATTACAGACACGCATACATACATATAGGGATTTCAATCAATCTTTGCCTTAGGTTATTCTATTTCAGTTTGTAAACAAATTAATTCTATTCTACTTTATAAGTAGTAAAGAAAAGGTGATTGATCTGGGTTACTATTTTGATAAGACTGTGGCTATATATATATACATACACATACATGTGTGTATGTGAACCTAATATATGACGAAATTGACAAGGTTTTTAATAAAACAATATCCATGCACACATACATACACAATGTTTGCAAACTAGCCAATTTGATAAGATGCCAGGTTACCAGCTAAAGATTTCAATGTATTTATCTTTTGACTGGTTACTGCCGTGATTGTGGATTAGGCACTTAACACAGGACTGGCAAGTCAACCTAGCTGTAAATAGATATCTCTCCCTCTCTCTCTCTCTCTCTATGCCATGCCTTTCTGTCCCATTCACAACTTAGCACATTAATGGGCTGGTCTCTCTGAAGTTATCTGGTAAGGCCTCTGAATAGCTATCTGTTAGTAAATACAGTTCAATGCATTAAGTCATTGTTGCACCAGAATACTGATATGCGCAGAGTTGAGTTCAATGTTTTCCTGTGAATTAGCTTAAGAATGTATTTGGCTCTGCCATGCTAATTAGCCTCTATAGACACTACATGATGCTTTCTGTGATAGTCTTAAGATCTAATTAGAACCATGTGTGTGTGTTGTTGTTATTGTATAGTTTTTATGAAGCAGACTTATAAACAAAATGTTCTGGCCATGATTAGCTCACTTTATTTTCAGATAATGTCCTTTTCTTTTTAAGATAGACAGGTGTAATTTAAGGGGAATTTGGCCACTGTTTCTAGCATGTTGAGTGGACCACAGCGAGAGTTACTATATAGTGACACTAATGATTTCTAAAAGAAGTACAGAACTTGACTGGTAGTTTATTTTATCAATTCCAAAAGATAAAAAGCTAAGTTCATTTGGGCAGGATTTGAAATGAGAACAAATACTGCAAGGCATTTTCTCCAATACCCTAATCCTTTTGCTTATCCACACTGTAAATGATAATAATAGGGAGCGGGGCTAGTCAAGTACCTCTACTCTAGTGCTCAAATGGTACTTGTTATATCGACCCTTAATGGATGAAAGACAAAGCTGACCCTGATGGGATTTGAACTTAGAATGTAAAGACCCAGAAAAAATACTAAGTAATTTACTGATGCACTCCCAAGTAATTTACTGATGCCCTAACAATTCTACCAGCTTGCCTCTTAGTAGTAGTAGTAGTACTTCTGAATTTAAGCACAAGGCTAACAATTTTGAGTGAGAGGGTTAGTCAATTATATTAACACCAGTACTTGACTGATTAATAACAGCTGCTAGCAGCAGCTTTGAAAAACACACACACACACACAAACTCCTTCCTTCCTCATATTACTGTGCGTTGCTTGTCCAAATATATCAGATATGTCTGTTTGCTCCTTCTCTATATGAACTATCTGTTATACAGAAATTTTGTAACTTTGAAATCAAAAACTGTAGTACATTTCCATTTTATAGTATTTAAAAGATAGTGTAATTTATATATATTGTTATGCTGCACATGGCCTCCCGAAACCATGTACAACACAGCAGTCTATGTCCGATAACTCAGAAGACCGCATAGGCAAGCTCAACAAACCAACATGCTTAGAGCGGAAGATTCAGTAGTCAAAGAAGTTATGAGAGTTAAAAATAACAAACAAAACCATTGAGTATAACCAATATACAAGAACTTTAATTAAGAGGCCAATAATATTTATGGAATAAACAATTCTTTAAAGAGTTCTTTCATTTACCTCTGAAATGTGTAGACTTCTTTTGGTGAGCTCTTCTTTTATTCACCAATCTAATGATTTATTTTCTATCTTGTTCTTTTTTATCTCTTTTTTTTTCCTGAATGAACTCTTGTTACTTCTGAATTTACTGTACCATTCCGCCTTCCTTACGCTACCAAGTTCACTATTTTTGCAGCCAGTTCAAAACCTTCCACCGTTCATATTAACCACTAAAACCAACTTCATACTCAACACCTAATATTGTGTCAACTGTTCCACACAAATTTTGCCCAGCACCATTTCGCACATCAATCGTGTGGCACCGACTACTACATAAAAAGCTGCTCACGTCAGCTTTCATCCTGTTGCACATCATCTTCCAGCATGAAGTAACTCACCATGTGGGCAATAATAGTCTTTACACTACACCCACACTGTAAATGTGCGCCAAAATCATACCGCCTACACCTTAAACAGTCACATGACCCCAAAGATTGTTTTTTTCTGTCTTCACTTGCAGAATCAGAGAGCAGTGTTCTAATTCATGTTGTACAAATGAGAAATTATCTGAATATAATTTTTTCATTCATAACAAAACACACATACACACACATACACACACACACACACACACACACACGACCATCATTCCTGTGACTACTTTCCAAAATGTATGCATTGAATATTTTGATAGACTCAATGCAGTGGGTTGAAAGCCCATGTCTTGCTCCAGTATCTCAGTTTTTATATGATTTCTATGACTAGATGTCTTTCCTAATGCCAGCCCCCCACTCTTAGTACTGGCACCAGTGAGGTCACCTTGTAACTCACAAGACTAAAGAGCCTTCTTGACTGAAAGGGAAGATAGGGGATAAGGTCATTGCTTTATGCAAGGCATTGAAAGATTAAAATATGATAGGTTGAGTAAGGACAAGAAGAGATTCATAGCAATCTTGCATGTTACATAGGCTAATGTGGGAGTAACTGGAGTGGTACCTAACAAAAAAGGTAAATATGGGAGTAATGAGATGTTAGAATGTATTCTTAAAGCAATATGTCCAAGAAAGTAAGTAGAAGAGAGTATAGATATAGAAGAATCAGGCAGTGTGATATAGTTGCAAGAGTGTAGGAGGAGTGTAAGTGATGGAGGTAGCCAGATGTATATAGGAGATGAATGTAGTGGAAGGTGAAGAAAAGGGTAGGGTAAATATGAGTTGAGATTATAATCATGAGAATGAGGGTTGGATGTTAATTGAGAGTAGCTCTCAAAAGCTGGCAGTTCAGAAATGGTAATATAATATAAGGTAACATCACTGACAGCCACAGAATAATACAGTAGATAGGAGATTGATGGAGGTATGAATGATAGGGAGTTAAGGATTTCATTTGAGTGGAGAGAGGGCGAGAGATGGATATAAATATAGGTGAGTGGGCTCATAGTAAGAATGAGGGATGGCTGTCAATAGAAATTAGCTCAGGAGATTGACCCAAATGTAGCAGGAGAGTCTAAAGATATTTGCTAACTGTAACCTCAAGTAACAGTAAAATTTTTTAGCTTCTTATCAACAGGTCAACATTCAGCTATGTAAACTATGTTGTAAACTCTTTTTTTCCTTTTCCTATTTGTGCATTTTTTTGTGCAAGAACATGATGCAGAAACACACACACATTGCGTATTTGATGGCATATAAGATGCATTTTTTTTTAATGCCAAAGGGAAAAAAAATCACTCTGGGTTCTATACATGAAGTTGGGTCTATAATGCATGCTTTAAGGCACTGAAAATTTTTTTCCCTGAATATGTGCTGTTGAAACTGGGGTTCCTCTAATATGTCCAGGCATCTTTTATGCCATCAGATGTGGTAATATTATAAATAATTAACTTTCTTTTAATCTTTTTATTTATTAATTTTTCTATTTATCTTTTTTTATTTATTTGTTATTTACAGAAGAGGACTCTGCACTACCTCTGTGGCTGCAAGATTTGATTCTCTGTAGTTGCTTTGTTGACAATTTCCATATTCAAGTGGCAGCAATTTCTACGATGCTGGATTTGGTTAGTCTGACTCAGTCAGTAGAATGTGAGTCACGTAGCAAAGATGATGGAGGCAGTGAACGGAAGCCATCATCTGGCAATGATGGTGGAACCATATCAGTAGTTATTTTGCCAGCACTGCTGCCCAGGCATCTCAAATATCTTAATAACAATACTCTTTTCTATCAGGTTTGTTTGGTTTGACTTTGAATATTAAAAAAATTTTTTTAAGTAATAGTGGTTTTCATTTTTCAGCATCTTAAATAGTCTATAGATTATATTGGGTTGAACATTGCTTCAAATTTAGATATTTGCACCTGTTATTTAAATTGGTATGTTTCTGTGCTTTTGTAAAAGTCATGTGATGAATCTATTAGTTATGATGGAGCTGGACAAAAGGAATTGCTTATGGATTGGCTGTTTTCAGTGGGTGTAGTGTGCAGACAGAATGATGAGACTCAGAGAGTATGTGTTTATATGTTATTGCAGTGAGTTTTTATTTTGTTATTGATTTATTGTATTTGTTGCTGTATTGTGTTGTATGTTGTGAGAATTCAGTGTGTTTGATTGAGTGTGTGGTATGTATGGTTGTGTGTGTGCATGTATAAATGTGTGTTTAACTGTGTTTTGGTGACTGTAATGAGAAGTTGTTTGTGATATTATAGGAAGTGTGTATATGTTTGTCATTGTTATGTTATTGTGACTGTTGCTATGTTGTGTATGTTATATAGTAAATATGATTGTATGTATTTGTCTAATGTGTGTAGGTGTCATGTAAATGTATATGATTGTGTTTCTAAAGTTATTATGGAAATTATATGGAAGGTGGGTATGTATTTATGCATGAGTATGTGTATTCATGGGAAAGATGATGCTTTTGTTACATGTGGGTTTGGATGTGTCTGAATGTGTGTGCTTGAGGAGTGATGTGTATGCTAAAGAGGTTTTAGTAGTTTTTAGTCCATAGAGAATGAAGATAAGTTCTCCTTCATGTTGGAGGTAAAAGTTTGGAAAACTTCTGTGTAGGGCTAGGTTGAACACTGAGACATGCCAAGTTTAGTGTTTAGCAGGACAGTAATGACATGCAAAAAGAGAATCAATACCATAATGTGGTTTTCTGAATTGTGAAACTTATTTTCTTATTGACTTCCATGTTGCAAATTGAAATGTATTCCTATAGAATTTTTCTAAAAAGAAAAAAAAAAAATTGTACAGCCACTTTTATGCATGAAAGTATTTTTAACTATACACAGTACAATATGCATAAACATTTGAAGAGAAATACATTAGGAAATAAATGAGAATAACATTCAGCTTCCATTTTAGTGATCATTGTATTTCTTAACCTGTTACATACAGTCTGATTGTCAATCCACATAGTAGAGCAGTTCCATATTTAGCATCAGATCAAATTCATGAAGAAGCAATGTCCAAGCAAGTAATGAAATAACCATTGCAAATCATTATCCAGCTCATTATCCTTTTTTTTTTTGCCTATTGCCTTCACTTACATCTGATGGTTTCTTTCAGTCATCTTAAATAAGTGTAATGTTCTATATTGCATATCTGTTAAAATTAAAATGTACAGAATCACACAGTGGTGACAGACAAATCCATTCCAGATATATATTACTCCTAGTATAAATCAGGAACTCTCCTGTCATAGATGACAAATGAAGGTTTCACCATTTCTAGATGAATGATCTGCACACATTATTTGCTTATATTGATCAAATGTATGTGCTGTACATTAGCTCATTCCCTCCATCAACTTGACATTGTCTGAACAGGTGCAAAGTGTGTCACATGTCAGGTATCAAAGTGGATGCAGTGCAACATGAAGTGAAGTGTTTTGCTGAAGAAAACAAAGCACTGCCCAGTTGGGGAATTGAAGTCACAATCTCATGATCATGAATGCAATACCCTAACCACTAGGCCACTGCCCTCATATATTTTACAAATATGCTCTGTATATGTGTGTGTGTGTATATATAAAGTTTATTTGTGATTTTTAGATTTTAAAATTTATCCAAGCTTTCTGTTTACCTTATAAATAGCAACACATATGTGTGTGCATGCATTTATTGAATCATATATCTTTATGCTTATTGTAGATGGTTGCACAAAATTTATGGAATCATCTTGATGCATCTACTTCTAATAATCATCAAAGGAGTGTGGAATTGTTCCAGCAACTGCACCAAGTAACACCAAACAGTTGGGTCTGCGAAGATGTGATTGGCAGTGCTCTTGTTGGAGATGAACCAGTAAGTTCTCGCATTTCCTGCCTTGTGTTAGAGCAAGGATAAACAACTAGTTTTTTTCATGGCCCATTTTTGAGCGTTGATTGTTTTTTTTTTGGGGGGGGGTTTATTCATGACCAACATGTATATCTTGTCTTACATATGAAAATATCTTTCATTTATACCCATCCATATTTCCATTACTGGCAATGTTTATGTAAGCAAAAATGAAACCGATCTGACACAAAAGACTATCTAAAAGTCATCAACTGCTCAATGGATTGCAAATTCAATAAAATTGAGAGAAAAAAACTTGTAGAAAAAGGCCCACATAGAAGAGCTCAGTGGCTTATTTTGACCCCCTTCTTCAGAGATTGTTACACTTTGTTAGGATTTCAAAGAAAATTATTTGCAGTGATTTTTTTTTTTCTTGCTCTTTATATTTTGAGTTCAAGTTCCACCAAAATCAACTTTACTTTTTATTCCCCTGGATTTGATTAAAGTACCAGTCAAGTACTGGAGTTGAGTTAAGCGACGACCACACCACTATACCAAAATATTCTGGTCTTTGTACCTGTGTTAGAAACTTTTGATACTGTTTTTAACCACATTAAAGGTTGAAATAGTGATCATTTGGTTGTTAACATATTTGTTTCTTAAAAATTATTAATCATAAAAATAAATGACATTTGAATGTTAGAACAATAGGCATAGCAACACTTTGCAGTAATTATATTCCTGTATATTCTGTATTCACATTTCACCAGGGTAACATTGCTTTTATTCTTATAACAGTCAGTGCAATCAACTGTAACCTTTTTAGTTTGTGTGCGTTTTCTTTTTCCCCAAAATGTGTGGCATTATGCCTAAGTTGGAGATCATCATTATTACTTTTATTATAAAAAGTTGTGAATGCCAGATTTGGTTAAAAAATCAAAAACGGCAAACTGCAATGCTGCTGTTCTGCATGATCAGACACCCGCTACTTTTCCACTCATTCCTACATACCTCAAGCTTTGAAGGTCCACTCTGGCACCTCATCTCCACATTTTTCTTCACTTTTCACCTCCACCCTATCATTTCCACCTTCTCTTCTAAAATGTGAGTCATGTAGCATCTCTACAGAAAAAAAAACCTGTTCTACTCTGACCCTTTTCTCTCATATTTTACTCCTTTCTAATTGTCATCTTCTGGCATAGTCTTGTCCTCCTCAGGGTTTGTAGTCTTGCAAGCAGCATGGCGACCTCACTAGTGTTGGTGGTATGAAAAAGGCACCCAGTGTATGCTGTAAATTGGTTGACTTTAGGAAGGGTAACTTTGCCAATGAAGACAATGGCTTACAATGCAGCCCTTGCACCCATCAGATCCTGTCAGACTATCCCATGGAAGACAAATGTTAAATGACAGTGACATCTTGTGAGGAATTAATTACATTCTTAGATGAAATTCCACCATGGTCATTTTTACCATTCATTATCCTTGAATGCTAATCAAACAAATTTAATCAAATATATCTCACCCCCCCATTCCCCAAATTTGTGCCATCATACCACTCATATTACTAGTGGCAATAATACATCATTGCTTGTAGTAAATTACACGAAAATACTTCATTAAGTTTCTTTGTTTTTCTAAGTATGTTTTCTTGTTTAATCTTAATTATCCAATGAACCTATTGAGTTTTTATGAATAGTGTGTAATTTTTCTATTCTTTTTTTGTTTTTTTAGAATAAACGTATTGAAGCTTTCCGAAAATTTACTGTTCTCTGGCATTTAATCCGTGATAAGAAAACTAGTCGTGCCCCTGGAATGCCTCTCAGAACATTTGATCGGTAAATATCGACTTCAGATTTACTATTTAAATACAAATAAAGCACTTGCTATTCTCATACATTTCTTATTCCTTACAGCAAATAAAAAAGTGTATTTGCATATTTTCAGGTCAATGTTTGCAGTATTAGATAGTCTCCGGGAAGATACGAGTTCTGCGAAAACACTAGCTAGTACATGGTTAATGCACACTATACAGCGTGGTGGCATTTACAGAATTTTAGAACCTACCCTTCTTATTCTCTTGCATCCAGATACTGCCAGGTTTGTTATATTTCTATATAAGCATTTGCTACATTTTATATTTTACCTCACTGATCTCTCAATGTTAACCTACTATTAGATGATTAGACAGACTGACATACATACATGTCAACATATACGTCTGATTCCAGCCAAAAGAAATTAATACTAAATTTGTATAAGGTTAAGGAGGGTATTGGATTTAACCGAACATACAGGTAATACCGAGTAAGTGCTGTATACCAATGAAGGGATGCATTGGATCTTCCCTGAAACAGCTGTAAGACTCTATCCATAAAATATATTTCTAACTTCACCATTGTTCTCTTTATCCTTTTCTCTATTTATACATACACACGCTGATACACGACCTATAATCCCCAATCCTGTTTATACAACGATTGGGGCATAACTAGCCGGTATACAGTACTAAATTTGTAGAGAGATATGTTAAGGTGTGAAATCCAACCTAACTTACTACTTCAAGTTTCATATTGAGTGAAGTGTTTGTGTGTGTCAGGTACAACATCTATGAGGCCAAGGTACAAGAATATTGGCAACATAAGATCAAAGCATAATTCTGCTCACTTCCATGGTTGAGAAATTAGGGATCAGAAAGACATCTAATCTAAAAAGGGGTTTGGTCTCAACAATATGCAAATATTCTGATTTTATAAATGTTTTCTAAAATACACTTCAATGAAAAATGAATGTTAAATTAAAGTATCAAAGATTATTCACTCCAGCTCTCAACATTTATATATTTTCTTTCTCTGGTTTAAAGAAGGATGACTGAAGCTTTGGTCTATGATGTACATCTTATACTGAAGTAGTAGATGGATTTGTTGACATAAAAGGTTTACTTATAATGTCGAAGACTATTAGTTACAGACACACATACAAACATGTATCACACTTATTCACATGAAGGCCACACTCTGTGAAGCTTGAAGTGATAAATTAGGCTGGATTTCACAACTTGACATATGCCTCTTCTTAGTTTTACTTAATCTCTTCATTGTACCAGAATCTGATATGTGTTTGTAACTGTATGTATTTGTTTTTATCAATAATTAGTGTTTTTAAGTAAAGATTTTGTCAAAATTTTTTAACATTTGTGATACTCTGATTATATCATTTAATGTTCAGCATCAGTTTGAAGTCATTATTTATTTGTATTTTTATTGCTCTTTCCAGAATATCCATACAACATGTAAATATCCATCAACCCCAAAAAGTGAAGCTATCAGATGTGGATGAGGATAAATCAGACACCAAAATCTTTGCCATCAGTAGCGAAGGGGGAAATGTTATTTATCATGTTAGTTCTAAAACCAAAAATATCTCAAAGAAGAATGTTGAAGAACTGAAATCTTTTGCTCTAACTGTAATGAACGAAAAAGGATCAGGTGTTTTGACCGCTTCAACTAGAGCACAAATTGATATGCCCTTTGACAGGGTGAACCCAGAGAATCTCAAGCTCCGAATCAATCCCTTTGGTGGATCAGAAAATTCTCTTGATCGGCTTATATTTGATGGATTTGAGCTTCCACCGCCTGCTCAAAATTTTGATCTAAGAAGCATCCGACGTTTAACAAAGGAAACTTGTTTAAAGGAAGGTATATATTTTGATGAGAAGGACCAACTGGATAATACTGATCCCACAGAAGATCAGCCTACTGGGGTTAAGCAAGAGTTAGCTGGCACAGTCACTGATGATCCATCCAATAATGTGGTCACTGTTGAGGAACCTGCTGGTGAGACTAGTGAAAATATTGTCACCGGTATTCTGGATGATCTTGTTAACAAAGTAACAAGGGAGCCACTGCTTTTGAGCAAACAAGTCGATATTCCAGACGATTTCTCTCTTCCAGATGGTAAATCTGGCTCCATGTCTAAAGACAGTAGCGTCCTTGATGATGAGGATCTCCTGAATGCTATTGATAAGAGAGGGTTAGAGATTGATTCTCTAACTGGCAGTGAATCCGATCTCTCGAGACCATTTGGTAGATCATCAAATAATGTTAGCAACAATTTAGATGAAAATGAATAAGAA
>JAOPJW010000001.1:89294078-89305854 GCA_027122535.1 Octopus maya | reverse complement strand
AGTACCACCTGATTGGCACTCATGACAGTGGAAAGTTAAAAGCACATCCGAGCGTGATTGTTGCCAAGGCCATGGATTGGCTCCCATGCTGGTGACACATGAAAAGCACCATTTGAACATGATTGTTGCCAGCGTCGCCTTACTGGTACATGTGCCAGTGGTATGTGAAAAACAACGTTCGACCGTGGTCATTGCCAGTGCCGCCATACCGGCTCCCGTGCATGTGGCACGTAAAAACACCTTTGAGCATGGTTGTTGCCAGAACCACCTGACTCACCCTCATGCCGGTGGCGCGTAAATGGACTCACTACACTTTCGGAGTGGTTTGCATTAGGAAGGGCATCCAGCTGTAGAAACTTTGCCAGATCAGATTGAGCCTGGTGCAGCCTCTGGCTCAAAAGTCCTCAGTCAAACCGTCCAACCCATGCCAGCATGGAAAGAAGATGTTAAACAATGATGATGATGATGATTATGATGATGACATACATATACATACATACACTTACTTATACACAGAAATTTATACAAATAAGCAGGAAAAGAAATAAGGTTAATAGAAAGGCCACTGCATGGCTGTAAGAGATGGGAACATCAATGAGAAGAAGAGTTAAACTCAGGAAATGGGAATATGAATTAGGAAAAGGAAAACTGATTGTTTATGCCTGTTAGTGAAGCCATATCAATAGTGAAGGCAGGGCATTCTTATATTTTTGTATATAAAAGGATCAGTGGTGTGTAGCAATCCCAAAATAAGAGATTGTCAATGGAATACACTGAAAAGTTGAAACAGCAAACCATAGGTTTGCAAATGTCCTGAGTGTCATTATAAATGTGAATGGTGATGCTTGCAGAAATTGTCCTTTGAACTGTGGACAAGGTGGTATGGGAAAGTTTGGTATGTTACAGGATCAAGGACAAGAAAGAATATGCTACAGGAGAATGCATTTTAATGGAAATGTCAGCAGGAACACGAATAAGGGAATTCAGTCTTCAGACATGTGTGATTTGGCTGATATGGGTCCCACACTTAACCAAGCCTGTTGACCTTATCATTCAGCTGCATACTCACTTCGACAATCAAAAGAGTGTACAAATGATTAATGAGACTCATCTCTTTTACAAAGTACTTTGGCAGTTAAAAGTGACAATGGGGAGCTTATCTTGAAGACTACTTGCTCTGGTCTTCCTACCTTGCCTCCTTTACTCTGTTGCATGTTGGTCTTTGAGCAATAAGGGGCACTATTTTAACCTGGTCCAATGGTATACTTCAAGTGGCAAGATTTATGGCAAATGGTTTTAGATATGATTCAAGCATCTCTTTATATTGCATCGTCTAATCTCTGAGACAACTTCTTCTGTAGCTTGTTATAAAACAGTTTTGGGGGAGCTGATTGTCTGATATGAGAGCTACCTGTATTACCCAGGCGTAGCATCCAATAAGTAAAGAGAGAGAACTCAAACTTTTGCTAATAGAAACCATTTCAATACACAAGTTTAAAAGAGACATTAGAAACCATCAGTTTATGTTTGAAACCATCAGTTTATATTTGCGTACCATTGTAGCAAATAGATTTTAGAAATGTCTTTTTGTTTGTTCTCAGTATTTCCAATATACTATGAAACATTATTGTTGCTTTTTCTCAAGTTCAATGAATAGTGTTAAACTGAGAAACACTATATATCATTAGTTCCATCTAAACTGCACATTAGTGATTACACATACAAACACTAATATAGTCAGTTTAGTTCAGCTTTTACTGCTTTACAAATGAATTTCAATGACTCCTCTTAATGTTGCAAGATATACATATCTAACAATCATTAAACAGAAAATTAAAATATTCATCTTAATATTCTGTATGCACATTGCATATCAGAAAGTGTAATATATTATTTCATTTGAAAACTAATGTACAACTACCTATGTACAGTGCCATACAAAATACAATAACTGCATGTGGAAATTTTTTAAAGCATTTAGGTTGCTATTTCTAACAGGTAAGGTTATGCTGATTCATGCCATCTTGGTTGGCATTTATCAGATGCTGTCAGGGAGCAAGGGGAAGATAAATGACATTCACTTCATTAATTTTACGTCAAGATAATAACTTTGGGATGAATTGGCCAACAGCTGGAATTCAACTTGGACTGGAACAATAGAATGATTGCATTACAGAATCAATACTCATTCATCCTTAACCTCTAATAAAGCACCACCAGGGCATATAGTCATGTTATTTAGCTCTCTTTAGTTTTGGGCCACAGGCTCAATTAGCCCTCTGCAGGAGCTAGCTGAAAAGTCAACAAAAGTGCAGCTTTTAAGCTAGTCTTGAATAAAGAAACATTTGACACTTTAGTGTGATAGCCAAGTCAATAGGTTAACAAACAAACTAACTGAGAGATTGGTAGTTCATATCCTGTTACTAGTACTGTATTGCATCAGCCACCAAGTTCAGTCTACCTAATAGTAATTAGGTTGTGCAGAGTGGATACAATTCACTGCTGTAAGTAGTGAAAAATGAATGTTCTACTTGCTCTCATAGTTCAGTTCAATGCTACTACTAAAAAATATCACACATGCTAGATTAGTATCTTATCCTGGTGGATATTTGTCTATCATCTGCTTAATATTATAAGGAATTAGAGATAAATATTGGCCCAGTAGATCATAAATTGTTTTCTAATAGTTTTAAAAGTTGTATTACTTAAGCAGTCAAAGCACTTAATTGATAAAGCCCCACACTATCTGATAGTCTTTATTTTTGGATAAAAACCTTAGTGGGCTTAACTTTATATTTCATCTGATTTATTTTGATAAAATATGTACCATTAATATATTAGAATTACTTCAATGGATTATCCCACATTCCCATTTCTGCAATTAAGACCAACAAATGTTGGCTTTGTGTCCCCACAACAAGAAAAAATATTCTACAGCTGTTGAAGATGTATTCTAAAACAACTAGCCCTACACTACATAAAAACATTATACACACACATGTCATTCACATATATGTATCATTGTTTGTTGGGTGCTTGGGTGCACAAAACTTAAAGCACTGTTTTGATTTTCTCCTGGAAGTTACTTCACTGCCATGGAGAGTGATCAGCTGAAATACTTGGGTAGTTCCTTAAAGACTTTTTAAGTCTATCACTGGTTTGCCTATGGTAATAAGAGGTTGGATTTGAACTCAGAATGCACTGAGTGTAAACGGATACCATAAGGCATAGCCCTAAATACTCTAACATTCCACCCACCAAAACACCATTTTGGCTAGTGCTATATCTGTTTACCTTGGAAAGGTGAAAAACAAAGTTAACCTAGAAGGGATTTGGACACAAAGCCAGAACAAACACAAGATATTCTTTCTGATGCTCTAATGACTCTGCCAATTCAACACCATATATATATAATTTTCATTTTATATATAATTTTCATTCAAGTTAGGCATTAAAAGGCATTGGCTGTGGCGTACAAAGAGAGATGACTGCACTGGTATGGTCATATGATGCACATGGACGAGAACAACTGTGTAAAGAAGTGCTGATCTCTAACTGTGGAGGGAACCTGTGGTAGAGGCAGACCCAGGAAGACATAGGAAGAAGTGGTAAAGCATGATCTTCAAACTTTGAGCCTCACAGAGGCAATGACTAGTGATTGAGACCTTTGGCGATATGCTGTGCTTGAGAAGACCCATCAAGCCAAGTGAAATTGTAGTCATGGCTGATGTTGGTGTCACGTAACTGGCACCTATGCTGGTGGCACGTAAAGAGCACTGTTTGAGCATTGGGCCTCATGGAAGTAAAGTGGCTGAGTTCCTTTCGAGCATTGGGCTTCATGGAACTAAAGTGGCTGAGTTCTTTTCGAGCATTGGGCCTCATGGAGGCAAAGTGGCTGAGTTCCTTCTGAGTGTTGGGCCTCACAGAGGCAATGACTGAGACCTTTGGCATTATGTCATGCTTGAGAAGAAGACCCATCAAGCCGAGCAAAATCACAGCAATGGCAGATACCAGTGTCACACAAATGGCACCCATGCTGGTGGCATGTAAAAGCACCCATTATACTCTCAGAGTGGTTGCTGCTAGGAAGGGCATCCAGCCATAGAAAACCATGTCAAATGAGACTGGAGTCTGGTGCAGCCTTCCAGCTCACCAGCCTTGGTCAAACTGTCCAATCCATGCCAGCATGGACATCGAATGTTAAATGATGATGATTTACATCCATTTTATCATGCTAGCATAGGTTAGACAAATACATTTTAGTTGGCATTGTTTTTATGGCTGGATGTCCTTTCTGTCACAAACCCTCTTTTTCAAGCAAGGGAGGTTTTGTTCCGATTATCTTTGAAAGAAGGGAACTACCAGATAATTTGTTGACAGGAAAATGTCAACAAACTTTCTGAAGTGGCTTATACTAGGTGATGAAAGGTTGGAGTATGAAAGAAGGTACTGGAACAGGTTTCTTGTTGCAGAAGAGTGAGTTGGAGCAACCGAGGTGGAGCTGGAAAGAGAGATAAGAAAGTGGTGATGAGATGCCAGGGTATACCCTCAAGTTCAAAACAGTGAGTAGAAGTAACTGGGGACAGAAGAACGGGGAGTGTCAGTGAGTAGGTGTTGTAAGAGAGTATGAGGGAAGTAAGGCATGGTTAGATATGTGTTAAGGATGAGGAGATGCAATTATAATGAATGAAGAAGAAGGGTTATATTAGTCAAAAAATAAGCAAACTCTTAAAGTTTCAGAATCTTAAATCATAACTGATATTTTTTGTTGATTCCAAAAGCTTTATTGAATATGTTAAATATATTGGCAAGGTAAAACTTCATGCCTTAATCTAAACAATTATGGAACCATTAGAAACTGACAAGACAACTAAGTTAACTGAGTCATGAAAAAAAAATTGTGCTTACAGATCTGAGTTGAAATCCTTCCAAGGTCGTTCTAATATGTAGAAGCCCAGAAGACATCAATGGAAGATCTTTAAAAGTTTTACTTTATATGTAATATTCTTATAAAGACCGCATTCAGGTTCAGGGTCACTTGTAGAGAAAATGTGTGCTGTATTTAACTTTCTTCATTCTATGTAAGAAAGAATTAAAATCAATAAGTGAAAAGCTATAGAAACAAATAAAATATATATGATAGATTAAAAAATATATATATATATAAAGACTCCAGAAAACTAATGTAACAAGCAAAATATAAGTGTTTGAAAATATACATTTTTGAAAGCATTACTATCTTCAAATTTGAAGCACTGCTTTTCAGTAAAGGCATACTTTATGTGTGTGTGTGTGTGTGTGTGTGTGTGTGTGTGTGTGTGTGTGTGTGTGTGTGTGTGTTGTATTGTGTGTATGTGAAGGAAAAGAGAGAGTGGGGGTGGAGATATGGTCAGTATAACTTATTTTCCACAATGATTTTAGTTATTGTTTTCAGTAGTTTTTGGTTCAAAGTTTATTTAAAGCGAAGTATATTTAAGTAGTATCTGAATATACTGAAAAACTAATAAAAAAAAAAAAAAAAAAATAAATAAAAGAAAAATTAAATTGCAAATTACAGCAATAATATTTAAAAAAGAATATAAACAAAGAATGTTCTTGATAGTAAAGTACTTACAGGAAGTTTATGTCATTTCATAAACATTCATATCTTTTAAAAAATACAGTAGCTAAGGCTAAACATTCAAATGAATAACTTCATTGACAGACAGGCCTTAGGCACAGGTTGTGAGTTGTGGAAAAACCTAATTATTCATACAGTACTTTGTAATGAATATTTTAAAGAATTAACAAATCACAATAAGTATTACAGTATCAATGTTATAGAGTGGATAGTAAAGTATTTACTGATAAATAACTAGGATACAGATTGTTAACCCTTTCTTTTGTCTTTATCCACCAGCTAGACCAGTGATTCTCAACCAGGGTCCATATGGTCCATGGGGATCCATGTAAGATTTTGTTATTAAAATTTATTTGCAATAAATTTGTTATGCTTCTATAATTCACAAAATATTTTAAACAATTTTTTTAAATACAATTTTTTAATAATATTTGATGATAAAAAGTATAATATGAGTTTTAAAGCATCGAATGGTTACAAGAGTCTATTGGAGTAAAATAGGAATGAAAGAGGTCTGTAGGTAAGAAAAAATGGTTGAGAAACACTGAGCTAGATGTATTTTGTCATTCAACACTTTACTTTAAAACAAAGCAGGTGGGCAGACACAGAAAACAGAAGAGGGAAGAACTTGAGTAAGGTTTTACACTTAGACATAAAACACTTCATTTTCGGGTATATTATTTTTACATTTTGCCAGGTAAATTTTTACGCCAGAAGATAAATTAACCCCTCGTTAGATCAAAGATATTGCTGATAGTATAATGTAAATGAACTGACCTAGGTCTTACACAAAACAGCTATGTTCCTTAAATTCAATCTTCAGGCAGAAGATTGGAGTTTGAATTAAAATTTGAAGAGCAAATATTTTTTAAAAATAAATATAAACAGCGATTAAAATTTTCAAAATGTAAACATTAGTGATATCAAAATTATATATTTTTAATTTAACAAGGACTAAGATTTTATTTTGTTTTAAAATTAAACAAAACCCCAAATAGTATTACGAATGTTCCAGTAGTAAGGTACGACCATGCTGTGGCAAGCACCAACATTAGCATGAAACAAAAATTAGTAAAGTACATGAAATTATTTTCTACATACAATGAAAAATGATAAGTTTGTACAGCTCAAGTCAATGAACATAATGTTAAAGTGTTATGTTTATGTATGAGAAAAGAAAGTGGATCATGTAACACTGTTTATAAGGCAAATATTTGAGAAAATGCTAAAATGTAAGTATACACAAAATTTGAAATGTATAGTTGGTTTAACCTAAGATTAAATAGTGGATACACATTTAGATTTTTAAACCAAGTCAAGTGTTCGAACACCAGAATTATTCACACGAGAAGTTAAATGAAAAAGAAAAATACAGAGGGACTCAACTGACATCACTTAGACATCAACAAGGGGATATGTCTTCAAAGTTCCAGCAGGGACATACATTAGGTGACCCAGCATGGCTGCAGTCTAATGACTAAAACAAGTAAAAGATGAGTATTCTTTGTATGATCACATTTTTCTTTACTAAAACACTATAAGCATCAATAGTGTTTTTCAATTTGTGTAAAGAGAATTTATACAAAGAAAGAGAAAAATAAATGGAAAGAGAAAAATAAATGGAAAGAGAAAAATAAATGGAAAGAGAAAGAAAGAACTTACAGTTAGTTGTTTAAAGTTAATTATTTTCAAGCTTCTTCAGGTGATATTTTTAAATCCAAAGATAGAAACAATATATTACTGTGTAAGCTAAAACTGACTGATAGTAACTGAAGGCAGCTTAGATGAATGTAAATATGTTCATTGATATTAATAAACCTCTAAGCAGTTAGAGACTAGTTCCTGTTCAAGCACAATTGATTTACATACAAGAGTAAAGGAGTGGAAGATAGACTTATTTTAGCTCATTCTTTATAAGGAGTTAAACAGTACAAGAGCTCATTTATATGAAAGTTGAAAATTGTTATAACAAATATCTAAATAGACTGTAAAATATAAATATCCTGATAGACAGACATTAAAACACAGACATCCTGATAGACATTAGAAGAGATATCCTGGTAGCAATTGAAAAGAAAATGTGATTGGAAAATAAAACTTGTATATGAATAAAAAATTATTACATACAGCATACCCTAGCATGGCTGCATTTCAATGACTGAAGCTAGTAAAAGGGAAAAAATACATGAATATTACTCTTTAATCCTTTAGCATTCAGATTACTCTGTCAAATGTAATGCTTATATATTCACATTGTTCTGAATTAATTATGTATTATCTTGTAGCTTCAACATTCCAATGATGTGACTATTTACTTTTAGAATGACATTGTAGGGTAGGTGTGAGATGCTGGATCTGGCTGGTTTGAACATTAAACAGGTAGAATATTTGAGCCTAATATGGAGTTACAGAAAGAACAGAATGGTAGACTGGTAGAAATGTCAGAGCATGGATAAAATACCTTGTAGTATTTAGTAATGGCCAATTATGCTCTGAGTTCAAATTCTACTGTGGTTAGTGTTCTTTTGTCCTTCTGGTGTCAATAAAATGTAGTACTAGTCAGGTGGGGGTGATATAAGTAACTGCTCTCCTCTCCCTTATTATTAGAAATTAATATTAGAAATTACTATTTAAAGAATGAACAAACATAAGAGAGTACAGTTATCTCTAACATGTTTTACATGTTTTTCATGTTTTACATATATTTTTTCATGTAGAAGTGTGAAATGGCAAAAATAGTACAGCACCAGTAAAGAAAAGTATTATGTACTTTTACATTCAGAGTTCGAGTTGACAGTTTTCATCCCACTAAAGTCAACAAAGTACCAGCTAGACAACACCATTAGTCACAGCTTTTTGAAGTTCGTTTTCTTTCTCATGATAAGCAAGTAATATTTTCTTTATCTAAAATGTACACAAATTTTATGTTATACCATATGTTGTTCTTTTGAATAACAAACTGAAAATACATGTCCTCACAAAAAAAAAAAAAAAGGCTTGTGTTGGTGTTTGTTTGTGATTAAACTCTGTCTCAAGCCTACAGGTTCATTAGGCTCATCCTAGTTTCCACGGCATTTAAGTGACGAAGACTATTTAACTCCTCTCTAAGTGGAATACTAACCTATAA
This sequence comes from Octopus maya, assembly GCA_027122535.1. Taxonomy (NCBI): domain Eukaryota; kingdom Metazoa; phylum Mollusca; class Cephalopoda; order Octopoda; family Octopodidae; genus Octopus; species Octopus maya. The sequence continues at coordinate 89,297,107 of JAOPJW010000001.1, read as the reverse complement.
CAGGATTAGGCCTCAGCTGTTGCTCATACACCTTTTCAGCTGTGCTGACTGGAACAAGGGGAAATGAAGTGCTTTGTTTAAGGATACAAAGTGCCAAATAGTTCAGAACAGAAACTGAAATCACAACCTTATGATTGTGAACCCAATACTGTGATTTATTTGTTTGTTTGTTTTTGTTCAGAACATTTCTTTTGTTCAGACAATGGTTTACAAAGTAAGACAGTTAACGACATTGTTTATATGGTAGTCAATTTTTTTTTTTTTTGCATTAATCTTCAAATGTGGGTGCATTCAAGTGATTAGTCTGGTATACAAAATATTAGTACAGATACTTTGTGTTACAAAAGCATCTCAACCACATGGTTTCAAGTTTAGTCACACTCAACAGCACTTTGGGTAAGTCTTTTATATTGTAGTCTACAGCTAACAATGCTTTGTGAGTGAATTTGGTTGGTGGAAACTGAATGAGGCTTACTGTATTCACAATGATAAAAAAAAAACAAAAAAAACATAAGATTCAACAAACAAATGAACACTCAGCAGAATGAGATCAAGCAGAAAATTGACTGCCTCAAAACAGTGTATATGTTTGTAAAATTAGACAAGATGAGCAACCTCTATCAGATTAGTGTTAATTCTTATAATTGGCTTCTTTCTACCTGATTTTCTGTGAAAAAACAAATAATGCATTTTGAAATGATATAAACACAACAGTCATAAAAAAAAAAAAAAAAAAAGCCATTAGCTTAAAAACTGAAGATAAAGTAGATATCTTAATATACAAATACCCATATATTACAATGAACACCCACCCAANNNNCCCACCCAATTTCAATAATAACCTATTAACCCTTCTAAATCTGACCTAGGCATCATTAGGAAGAAAATCATTGATGCATTCACACCCAGAATAAAATCACCCTCAGCCTTACTTTTCTAAAGTAACACATATATTGTGATCGATTAGTTTAATAAGATACCAAACAAAAACAAGTATTATTTCTTCCAGTTTGACATTAAGGACAGTTATGCAATACTTATTACAGTTTTGGACATTACCAAATCAATAACAGAAATCAAAATAATACTACAAGCTAGGAAATCCCTACTGTTTCACAGCAATGCATACTGGATCAAAAAAGACCCCCAAGGAAACATTTAATGTCAGTGTGGGTCCAAAGGACCCAGCTGAGGCCAGTGACATCATTGGTCTATACATATTATCAGCAATACAGGCAAAATTTCCCTTTATTTCACATGGTCCCTATAGAGGTGATGGTCTACTCCTCTACAGAGGCTTTAACCCACAACAAACAGACAGGTTTAGGAAAGAGTTACACCACTTCTTCAAAAACCTAAGAATCTCTATTGCAGTTATCATACATCTGAAAAGAGTCAACTTCCTTGACGTCAATTCAAACTTAAATATCTCCATTTACAAACCTTATAAAAAAAAAAATCAAATCCAATGTATATATAGACTCCAACTCCACACAAAGTATAATTAAAAACATTGGCAAGAACGTCTCACTAACACTCTCCACTTTATGTAATGAATGTGTGTTCAACAAAATAGCAACTGTATACAAGAAGTATTAGACAATATCAGCCATAGAGAAAAAGTCCAGCACACTAACAACACCACATCCACCATAAATAAGAAATGTGAAAGCAGGGGAAGAAACATAACTTAGTTCAATCTACCTTTTAACATAAGAGTCTCTACAATAACCAGCCTATTCTTCAAAATCCTTCATAAACACTTCTATTTGAACTGTATGTACCACAACTTGATTAACAAATGCATCATCAAAATATCATACTCTACATCCAGCATCTTTGAAGAAACTATATTCAATTATAATTATCTAAACTAGCAGGACCTGTGAATATTTCACAGAAGTAATGGTAAACCTATTGGGTTATTCCTGAAAACTTTATCCAAAAATCTGAAAATGTAGTCTGTGCTGTGTCTGTATGGAAAGATAGTCTCTCATCTGCCACTCATTGAAAAGTAAAAGAAATTGGAATATGATGATTACATAATACACTTTATATACTTTAGGCACAATTTTATAGACTTAATACTCAACACTCATAAAATAAATATTCATTATTTTTCCATTAAACAAAAAAAAAATCCCATACATATGATACAAACTTTAGTTAAATTGCATATATCTGCCATGTAAATAAGCATGAATATTTCATGGAATTGCGTATGTGTTAAGTGATAGGTGATATAAAAAACTTAGTTCAATAATAAAAAAAAATCACTTTTCATTACCCAATCAGCGCCACCACCTCTCTCTCCCCCCTCTCACTTTCTTTCTTTAACCTCACCATCAGAACATCACTCCTTTGCTAAAATTATTCCATTCCCCTTACCTCATATCATAGACACTCCTCTCTCTCTTTTTCTTTCTCCCTCTTTCTGTCTCACTCTTTGCCTTATCCTATTTTTCTTTCCTTTTTCTCTCTCCTCTCTTTCCCTTCAACTAATCACATGAAAGCGTTACAATTACATTCCCTCTACCTCATGTCATGGACACTTCTTGCTCCCTCTTTTTCTCTAATCACATGAAAGTGTTACAATTACATTCCCTCTACCTCATGTCATGGACACTTCTTGCTCCCTCTTTTTCTTTAATCACATGAAAGTGTTACCAATGGGTTAAGTAATGCAATGACAAGCAGAATTATTATAAGAAAACCAAAACCATACACTCAGCTGCATCAACTGCCATTGCGACGTCCCTTCATGTTGCCCCCTAACCAGAAATTGCCTTGTAGTAACATAATCTTCAATAGAACAATAACAACTACCACCACAACACCAATTACAACCACAAATATAGGGTTCACTGCTAACAAGTTAAAAACAAGATACCATCAACACATGCATACATTTTGCAATCCGAGTAGGAAAAATTTCTTCCCCATTTAAACAACTTGAAATATTAATCTGTACACAACTATACCAAGTAAATAACAAACATTACCAACTCCGTACAGCTGAATCCAACCAA
>JAOPJW010000001.1:88514419-88528065 GCA_027122535.1 Octopus maya | reverse complement strand
TTACGTATTTCGTAAAAAGAAAATTTCTGAAAAAAAGTGAAAATTGAAGAATTTGGGGGATCTTGTAAAATTTGATTATATTTCTTATATCTAGTGTTCTAATTATGATATTATTGGAGGTATTTTTATTTTCATGCCACACGTCCTGATCATTCCAATTTCAAGATCTTTGACAGTTTCTCCTCTTTCGAGACAATATTTTTATGAAAAGAAATAGAAATCTATAGTAGAACAGGAATTTTTATTCTTTATTATATCTGGGAAGTTTGTATTGATCTCTTTGTCAGTCTCGACAAGCATATCCCAAATGAATGTGGCCAAACGGTTGTCCTTTAACGTGTTAATGTATATTTATGCCACTTCTTAACTTTTCACATCGATATGGATATATAGCCCAGTGGACGTAGCAGTAGAATTCATTGTGTCACTAAATAAACTCATACTTAACAACAACTGAGTAGTTAGAGATGATGTGGTCAGCAGTCTCACTGTACTGGTTGCAGTCTGCATTTAGTTGCTTGTGGCTAAGCATTGGTCTTCAGTTTTCACTTTTAGCCCAGAGTTTTTGAGTCGTTATTGGCTTTTGCTGTGGATTTTTTCCCTCTCTGTTGAAACTTGTGATAAAGTGCTGGCCATAGAATATTTGTTAATTTTCGCTTTTGTCATTCTCACTATTTTTGTTCAGTGTATTTTAAAATTAAATTCTAATCTTTTCTGTCATTTTGTTTTTATCTAAGTCATTTTTATTCGGTAATTAATTTCGAGTTTCTGCTTTATTGCTTACTTATAGACAAAGAAAGGAATATTAGCTTTTGTTTATTTTTTTACATTTTTTTTATGGCACAAATCAATTTCCATTTGCTTGCTTCCAATTATCTTTTACTCCCATTGTTATCTTGTACTAGTTTTCTATATGTAACAGTCTCCACCGTCCTTGTATGCCGATTAAGTATGTTATAACCATATTAGCTTTGTAGGGTAGATTCCAAATGCTGTCAGTAGTTTCCTTTTTCTACGTCTAAGATTTTCAAGCTACTTAAATTCCAGTTTATTATGTTGTGATTGTAGTTTATAAATGTGATGGCCAGCATATTTGTAGATTATATTATATTACTTTATTTTTGTTATTTCTAACAATTACTTCAATTTTTAATATCAGATTGACTCTTCTGCTGAAGTCGACTTAACTTTTCATCCTTGGTGTCGATAAAATAAGTACCACTTGAGTACTAGGTGTAATCGACCTACCCTTTCCCCCGAAGCTGCTAGCTTTGTGCCAAAATTTGAAACCGATATTAGATTGTCTCTTTTACAATACACTTTTCTAAATTTCTTTTTCATTTTCCTGTGAGTTGTATTTTATCAGTTTCTTCTACTCCTTTAGTATGTACCGTTCTAATATCATTTTCTAATTTTGACGCATGAGTCTAATTTAATATGTCTGAGTTTTAGTTAACGTTTCTTTGATACATCTGTCTAACCTACTACTACACTTTTTTGTGCCATGGCTATAGTAATGATCAATTTTTAGTTGGTTTTCCATTTGAGCACTGTTCCTTGCAAATCGTTTTAGACATAATGAGGAGAAAATTTAGCTTTTCCATGACTTCGGTAACCGCTGCTGCTTTCATTCAACAGATTTGTTAATGAAGCCAGACTTAAGCAAAATACTAGCGGAATTCTACTACTACTACTACATTTATCATTATTAGTATTAAGGCGGTGACCTGGCCGAGTCGTTACTGTGCCAGAAAAATGCTTAGCAGCATTTCTTCCGATTTTACATTCTGAGCTCAAATTCCAGCGAAGTCGACTTTGGCTTTCATCCTTTCAGGATCAATAAAACGAGTACAAGTTGAGTTCCTGGGTCGACATAATTGATTTACCCCTCCCCCGAAATTTGAAACCACCATTAATATTATTATTATTAGTAGTAGTAGTGGTAGTATAAATGCAGCGAACTGGCAGAATTTTCAGCAATCCGGGCAAAATGCTTAGCGGCATTTGGTCCGTCTTTACTCTCTGAGTTCAAATTCCACCGAGGTCGAACTTGCCTTCCATCCTTTTGGGGTCGATAAAATGAGTACCAGTTGAGCACTGTGGTTGATATTCTCTTTAAATCGCTGGCCTTGTACCAAAATTTGAAATTACTATTATCGTTGTTATTATTTAAATTTGGCATCAGAGAAGCCCACGACCGTCCCTCACTGTTGAGTTTCTGTTTTTGGGGGGAGGGTATTTTTACCGTTTGTTGTTGGTGATTTCGGCCGTCCTAATTTATTATTCTATCATTTCTGGAGGTGACTAGGCAACTACTGAAAAAGTGACTTAGTGGATTTTTGTTTGTTTTTTTGGGGGGGCGGATAATATTGGTAAATGGGGTTTTATACACTGAAAATCTTGTGTTAAAGATTTTGGAAACGATAATTTTGAAAATAGAAGCATTTTAAATTTGAAGGTTATTTAAAGCAAATAACATCAATGGAAGTCTAATTAATTGTGGTATTCATCTGAGAGTGTATCTCTTATAAATGTACAGCGTTAAAAATGTATATACCAGGGGTACCCAAAAGAAACCGGAATCTTGCAATATTATTTTATTCACTTAGTTTTACATGTTTACACTTTTATCGCCTTCAAAGTATTCTCCATTTGAAGCAATGCATCGGTCAAGACGCGTTTTCCACTATTCGAAGCAGTGCTGGAACTCTTGCGAAGTGATACTTTGTAACGCCTCCATCGTATATTTGTTCACCTCTTCCACATCTGCAAATTCCGTCATCTTCGAAAAAAGATCTGGATCAATTTCCAACTGTTCTTTCAGTTCACGACACACATTCAGTTGTGACTGCTTTTGATCTTCCGTGAGCAAGCAAGGCACAAATTTTGCTGCAACTCTTTTCATTCTCAATTCCTCGCTCAAAATTCGGGAGCTCCAAGACACACCAGTCATATCAAGTTCGTCAATTGTTTTGTGACGGCCCTCCAAGATTACTTCGTGAATTTTCATGATGTTTTCATTTGTTCGAGAGGTCGACGGCCGTCCTGAAAGAGGTCAGTCTTCAAGCGACAAATGACCATTAATAAAGCGTGAAGACCACTCGTAAACTTGTATTTTTCTCATGGCAGCGTCCTTGTAAGCTGTTTGAAGCATGACGATTGTTTTGGCCGCCATTTTCCCCAGCAATAAACAGAATTTCACCAAAGCACGCTGTTCCTTCGTTTCAGCCATCGCAAAAATCGACGAACAGGGGAGAAGCATTGCAATACAAAGACGCACCACGTGGCAGTGTGACCCGACTGGACAACGCAAGTCGGCAAACTGATGCCTGAAGATCGCATCAAGTGGTTCCTCGCAGCTTGTCCCATAGAGAACGCTTCTGGCTACTTTTGGATACCCCCTCGTATATCAGTAGCAGGCAAAAATCGTCCTGCAACGGTGGTGGTATTGCTAAATAGGTTTCGTCTGTAGCACGTATTCATTGGCAACCGCATGCTAAAATAATCTGCTGCTACTAATATAGTAAAGACTTATTTTTTCCACCCTGAAGTAAAAGGTAAGAGTACAATCAAATGTTCAAAACCTAGTAATCTGAAATAGGCTGGGTATTTTCTTTTAATCTGAAAATTAGGGAACGAGGCTGGTCGATTGCATCACCCCAGTATTTGACTGGTAGTTCCTTTTAACTTTGGAGACATGAAAACAAGGTTTACTTTGGCAGGATATGAAATGAGATTGCAAAGAACCATGAGAGGTATAAGCATATTTCCTACATCCTAATGATTCTGCCAATCCAGCGTCCTAAAAACAACAATGATTTCAAATTTTGCCACATGGGCAGCCATTTTGGGGGAGAGGATAGGTTGATTACATCAACCGCAGTTTTCAACTGGTACATATTTTATCGACCCCGAAAGATTGAAAGGCAAAGTTGATCTCGGCTGAATTTGAACTCAGAATGTAGCTACGGGCAAAATATCGCTAAGCAATTCGTCCAGCTGCTAACGATTTTGCCATCTCGCCACCTTATAAAATGTTTTCTATATTTACCACAAAGGTTTACAAAAATACCAAAGGCGGTTGGGGACGATGCAACACAATGTTATGTGAGGTTGCATACAAGCGCGTAAGCAGTTAAATAGTAGAAACAAAAAATTCAAACAAGAAGTAATTCCCCAAAAAGGGAGAGGCTGCTCATGGAAACCCTGCAAAACCACGTTCACACTGATTACTAAAGCAAGAGCCTTCTTCCCATTCTCCTCCCTCTATCTACATGTGCATTCTCAGGGCAAGCCACTCACATCCACTTTTCAACGAATCTACTGGAAGGCAGTAAATTCCAGTTCAAATGAAACTTGAAAATGTTAATTAGAGCTTAACCAAAGAGGAAGGAGTCTGTCATCTTTTTTTTAGTCTGATCCACCACACAACCACTTCCGGTTAGACTATCAACCAAAGAATACCTGTCCTTACCGGCCAAAGAAGGGTGGTGGATCAATCTTCACAATAGACTCAGCGGATAGCTGGATCCGTCCTACACAAGAGAGCAGGTGTCCGACGTAATTTCAGCAATGCTCGAGCGCTGGATGAATGCATGCAGAACAGTTTCGTCACTCCTCGTGCATGTCACTTGGCCTGGCTGACAGCACTTCCATGTCTCTAGAATTTATTCCAAATAGACAATGCTCTCCGATAGCACTGCCAGCCAGAAAGTTTTTCCAGAACACATCAGCCTGTATATTTTCGTCGACGCCCAGAGTCTCCCTAAAATATTATCGTTGTTGCCCTCCACCAACACTCTCTGAAACACCTAAGTAGAACTTCCATCGACCACGTTTCCTGACTGGCAGAGAGCAGTGAGTGCATGAGGCATTCTAGGTGCAAAGCACTATGGCTCGGTTTATGCTTGATCTACAACTGCAGCTCCATCAAGGAAATTCTGGGGATGTTGCAGCCACAATGTGAGTCTGAGCGTCATCTACTACAGTAAGCTCAGTTCTCCACTCAGTGGATATTGACAATAAATGAAGCACCTGACCGGTGAAACACAACTCTTCCACAGAGAACAGGTACTCCAGTTCGGTGATACGGGATCAGGAGCAGGGTGTGATGGTCAGGCTGTAATATATAACGGGTGTGATGTAAGCATTCACTACCTCAGACTTTTCAGTGATGGCTTTCTCTCGGCCCATTTTCAGGTGATATGGCCACTCTAATCATCATCTCATCCCAGTTCTTTTCGGCTGAGAGATCTGGACCAAGCCAAATTACGAGGAATTTAACTTGTCCATTCATCCTGTACCCCACAACGCTGTTAGATGGCATGGGCCTGCTTCTCCAGATGCCGAGCTGCAGGCCCACTGACTTTTTTTGGTTGATTCTTTTGTTCGTGCCACCGCACTCACTGCCTTGTAGTCTCTTAAAGTAGTGCCTATCATCCTGATGTTCGATTCTATGTCGGTGTTGTTGTTGCTGCTGCTGCAGCTGTCGTTGTTGCTTGTGTTAAAAATGCTGACCTTACCATTGTCGTTACCATTGCTGTTATTGTTGTTGTTGTTACTGCTGTTGTTCTCATGTAAATGTTTTCTCGCGAAGCTGGTAGTGGTATGAGGAAATTTTCCTACTAACTCCTAATAGTGAATCTGATAGTGAGACTTACTATCACCAAAATTTCAAGCGAGAATCAATGACATTACTAACACCAGACTCTAAATACTCTGACTTCAAACGCCTCTAATAATATCTTTTTATAATAATGATTATTATTGATTTCAAATTTTGGCACAAGGCCAGCAAGTTTGGAGGGAGGGACTAAGTCGATTACATCGACTCCAGTGCTCAACTTGTATTTATTTTATCAACCCTGAAAGGATGAGAGAAAAAGTCGACCTCGGTGGAATTTGAACTCAGAACGTAGAGATGGACAAAATGCCGCTCAGCATTTTTCCTGATGTGATAACGATTCTGGAATGCATAACGTTACATATAAAACCCAAGAAAACTCATGTTGATTCCTACCTGTATATAAATAAATTAACAAATTTATTGCTCATAACATTAGATTTTTTTGTAAAAAACATGATAAAATCAAATTTCGAAGTAGACAAATCTTACCGTTGAGTTTCTTTCTTTTCACCACCAAAAGCTACAACCGTTTTAATAGAACTAATTACTTCCTCAGTCATATCGCCAGCTTCTTCATATGCAAGGTTTTCTTTATGAGCCGAAGTTTTTACTACCTAATGAAATATTAAATTAATTATTGAAAACAACACCTGTAACATTTTGATGAAGGTTATAATTTCTTAACAAAAAATAAAAAGAAATTAAAATTCATTACAATAATAACAGTCGTCATGCAGTTTGTCCTATTATTATAGGTTTAGATGTTAGATCATTTTACAACTATGATATCATAGGACTATATCAGATTAGAGGTCTCTCCTTTAGTACGTGACAGATGAGGGTTCTGCATTCTCTTGCTGAACAAGCTACTGAGACAATTTATTTATAGTGATCATTTCCTCCATTAAATCTACATTGCCAGTACAGATGTATGTTGTGCCAGATGTCGAAATGATCAAAGAGCAACGTGAAATGAAGTGTTTAGCTCAAGAGCACAACACCCCACCCTGTGCTGGAATCGAAACTACGACATTGCGATTATGAATGCAACACAGCAACCACTAGGCCACGTGCTTTCCCAGACGATTAATTAATGACGAATATTTTCCGAATAATGTTCAACAGCCATTCACTATGAGGTACATAAGATGAAAAAGAGACTGCGATTGTAATAGTTTTTAGCAGATCGTTTTCAAGGTTGCCAACATCATTTAGATGTGCTTCATAATTCTGATTATCATGGCCCTGCTTGTTTTATGGGGTACAGCTTAAACTTTTAGTATTGAAGTTCAATGCCAAGATTTAAAGGAAAAGGAATCTATTCTAATCTTTTTGAAATGAAAGGTTCACAAACTCTTCTCAAGTTCTTATATAAAAACTTCACAAAAATTTACACACAAACGCAGATGCTTAAATTATATCTACCACACAAAACAGAAATTTTCCCTCCCAAAATGATCAAAGAAAACTCATTCATCTTGATGATAAAATCAAACTTCATACAATCAGATCACATAGCTCCTACGCTTCATTCCGCCACCCCCGACAAGTTTTAAGTCTTTTCGAAAGAAAACAGGATTTCTTCCATTTCTGCATTTCGGAAGTGGCTTTTTTTCTTTATTACTGCATACTATGATACTCGTAAATGTCAAAATAAAATACTTTTGTATTAAATAGTAAAATAAGCCTACTTAGATCTTATTTACTAATTAATACAAAATTTGGATTAGCTGAATGAGAATGGTTATCGTTTAGTTGTGGAACGGTGTAAGTAGTGTACCCTAGCTAAGAAATGGCAAATTTAATGCCTTAAAATCTTGGCAAATATTTCTAACTCCTTTTTTTTTCTTTTTTTTTTTTTAAATATCCTCTGTATGTTCCATTTTCCAATTGTTTTTGTAAACGCATTCTTCTTATTCGGTTTTACCTGGTTTTCAGATTCTTTAAGAAATCAAAGAAAACAAGAAGTTTATTTACCGCTTTCATTCCTATGCCTTAGAAGAACTACATTATAATACACTTTACAGTAATCTGATAATTGTTGCCATATAACAGCTGAACTTTCCCGCATAATCCTCATACCCTCCTTTTAATGAATGATATTATGTTAAAAGACTTTGTAAATGTTAATTCTAAATTACTAACACTACTTCGTATTTGCTAATGTTGAAATCATATTTTATACACTGACAGTTATAATTCATAATTCTTAGTAATTTCATGCTATCTTTAAAGCGGCGAGCGTGCAGAGCAATTAGCATGTCAAACAAAATGCTTAGTGACATTTCTTCCGTCTTTGTTTCAATGAGGTTGGCTTCGGCTCACATTCTTTCAGGGCCGATAAAATAAGTACCACTCAAGTACTAGGGTCGATGTAATCGATTTCCCCTCTCTTCAAAAACTACTGGCCCTGTGCCCAAGTTTGAAAACACCTTTATGCTATCTCTAATTTACTTCTTGAAATTCCTCTTTCGCTATCGTAATTTGCTGGTGCTATATTTTTCTCTAACATATCGATCAAGCAATTGTACCAGAAAGTCAAGTAAAATAACAGAGACCATTGTTTGGGTTTGTCAGATGGCATTTATAAAGTCTTTCTTTCAGAGAAAAAGATTTTACTATTTTCACTGTTCATAATCTTTCTTTTATTTTCTACTTCTTAACCACACAGCCATGATTATGGAACAGTAAAAATAAATCATTCCACTACATAATTCAAATTGAACTCAGAAAAAAATTTGTTCAACCTAGGAAAGTGTAACATTAAAATAACAAGAAGGTACTTATCAAATAGTAATTCAATAACCCTTATGTTTCTCATTGTATCAAATGTTTAAAAGTGACCGTTTCCTTACCTTATTTATGGCAAAAGTTGTTAAGCTTACTAAAGGAATAACTGAAAGCAGGACTAATGTCAGTTTCCATTGATAAGAAAATCCAACTGCTATAGCCCCAATACATCCAGAAACTGTTTGAACCAAGGTGCCAAAATTGCTTCCAAGACCACGAGAGATTGTGGTCATCGTTCTAGAAAATATATACATCAAAAAATTCTATTACAAACATTATTTAAGAATGAAGGAAAACAAATGTTAACTTAATTCTAAGAAATTATTTAATACTAAGAATATTCAAGTAATGTCGGTTTCTGGTTTAAGTTCAAGGTCAACAATTTTAGGAGAAGGAAATAAGTCGATAACAAGGACACCAGTATTTGACTGGTACTTTGTGTTCTCAACCCCGGAAAAAATGAAAGGGAAGTTGATCTCGACAGGAGTCGAACACAGAATGTGCAAGTTGGGAAGGAAATACCTGAAGGTATTTTGGTCAAGACTTTAACAATTCCGTCGACTTACCGCCCCGGTAATCAGCTAATATATTGGTTTCAAATTTTGACAGAAGGTCAGTAATTTCGGGAGAAGGGGTAAGTCGGTTACATTGACCCAAGTGCTCAACTGGTACTTATTTTATTGACATCGATAGGATGGAACGCAAAGTCGACCTCAGCGGAATTTGAACTCAGAACATAAAGACAGACGAAATGTCATGAAGCATTTTGTCTGGCATACAAACAATTCTGCCAGTTTGCCATCCTGTACTCAACCAATATTGATTTCAAATTCTGATACAAGGTCGGCAATTTCAGAAAAGGGGTTAAGGCGATTACATCGACCCCGAGGGCCCAACTGGCACTCATTTTATCAATCCCGAAAGGATAGAAGGCAAAGTCAGCCTCGGCGAAATTTAAACTCAGAAGTAAAGACCGACAAAATGCTACTCGGCATTTTGCCTGGTGTGCTAACAATTCTGCCCGCTCACTGCCTAGCATTCGACTAATATTAAATGATGAAATACTTACTCTGCCTGATAGTTGATTAACATTCCAGGGGTATGCTTGTCAAACCACGATAGATCTTGCCGCAAAATGCTTCTCATAACATTTTTCCTCATGCAAAGCATTTGTCTGTCTGTGGAAATTCTCCAGAGAGTATTACCAAAGCTTCCGACAAATACTGCACCTGCTAATGCTAAAGATACAGAAAAAAATATGCTTGAATGGAAACCTGGTTGAGTAAATGTATGTTGGTATAGGTTTCCCATTTTGGCTCAAGGTCAGCAATTTCAGAGGAGGGGTTAAGTTGACTACGTCGACTCCCAGAGCTTATTTTGCTCACCTTGAAAGGGATGAAAGACAAAGTCGACTCAGAACATAAAGACAGACGAGATACTGCTAAGCATTTTGCCTGACGTGCTAACGATTCTGCCACCTCGCTGCCTTATATGTATATTGATATTGATAAACTTTAATAAAACAACGAACTGGCAGAACCGGTTAGTATGCGGTGGGATGGCAGAATCATTAGCATGCTGGACGAAATGCTTAGCAATATTTTGCCTGTCGCTATGTTCTCATTTCAAACTTCGCCGAGGTCGGCTTTGCCTTTCATCCTTTCGGGGTCGATAAATTAAGTACCAGTGAGACACTGGAATCAATGAAATCTATTAGTCCCTTCCCACTAAATTTCAGGCCTTGTGCCTATAGCAGAAAAGATTATTAAATAGCTTACTGGTACTATTTTATAATATTTGTACATAGTTTCAAGTCTTCCATCAACTATTCTAAACAATATATTTGTTTCTTAATATCTAAGATATAAAACAACGATTCAATAATTTACGACCTTATATAAACACCTTAAATTAGAAAATATAATGTGTCGAGAATAAATTAGCTTAGATGTAGCCAGGCTCTCTGTAAACTGTTAATAACAAACCGATATTGAAGCTGCAAAGTGAAGTAAAGTGACTGAATCGAAAATCGAACCAATCTAATAGAAACATAATATATTTATTAAAATAAAAGTGACTGGGAAAATCTTACCTAGAAATTGGCAACAATTATCGCTTATCTCATCGAGTACAACTTCATCAGGAACGGTATCATTGAAATCGCATATCCTACCAAAAGAAAGTAAATTGTATGGAAATTCCAGTATTTTGATAAATTTTGTCAGAATCCACGAATAGTATAAGTCCTCAAATAGTTTCCTGTTGTGTTGTGCAGAACTGATTTTTTTTATTTACTTGAAAAACTATATTTAATCATTTAAAATATTCGACCAGTAACCTATGTCTTTTATGTGTGCTTTTAGTCAAGTGAGGCAGAGTTTAACATGCCCTCCCATGTAATTGGTGCAGTTCATGATCACATTTAACATCTGTATGCTGGTGTTCATCGACCAAATGTGGACAGGGGGGGGTGAAATTGCAGGGGATAACAGTTCTGGGAATGAAGGAACGGCTGAAGTGTTTATTGGAGTCTGAAAGGTGAGACAAAGAGTGGCGAAAAGGGGACAGCTGAATGCGATAGCGTTCTTTAGGGCTGAGAGTAAACAATTTTATAAACGGGTCGCTGCAGTATCATTGTAAAAAGCAAAGAGAGGCAACACGTCTGTTGGCTAGATGATGAAACCATTTGATACTGAATCTTTGCTAATTAATTGAATAACTTTAAAATTTTGTCTCTATTCTTAAGAGACAGAACCATTCTGGGGATGAATGTAGTACACTGGTGTAGGTCTTACTTGTACTTTGTACAGGTTTGCAATTAAGAAATAAAATATTTCCTGGCTCCAAAAAGGAAGCCTTACCTGTGTGATGAAACTGTTTTTTTCGGGGTGGGGGGGTCTTTAATGTTATATATGTGAGATAACACCCATAAGACATCATCAGAAGCATGTGCACTTGTCTCTTCCAGCTTTACCCAGCTGTAATATTAGACATATGTTTGGGATAGAAAAGGAAATTGGTTTAATATATTTTTTTGGCAATTAAGGCGGCGAGCTGGCAGAACTGTTAGTACGCCGTCTTTACGTTTTGAGTTCAAAATCCACGAAGATCGACTTTGCCTTTCATCCTTTCGGGATCGATAAAATAATTACCAGTCGACCACTGGGGTCGATGTAATCGACTTACCCTCTCCCCAGAAATTGCTGGCCTTATGCCAAAATGGGAAACCAATATATTTTCTTTGCAATTACAATGACAATAAATTGGTTTGAATTGAACTGAATTAAACTGCTTGAAGGTACACTATCATTTTTTAATATTCTATTAGTAAAGCAGTAACATAATATATCAATAAATGTTCATCACTCGAATGCAGAGATTTTTATATGAATTATGAAGCAATTAATAATGTTATATGTTATCAAAAGAACAGATATTGCAACCAATTCACTCTCAAAATGACCGCGATATCTGTATCAACAAATCTTGTAACACACCCAAAAGAACGCCCGAAACATTTTTTGAAGGCTAACCAAATGCATTTGCTCTGATATGATAATAAGCTGCACCATAGCAGAATAATAATACAGATTTCGTTCCATGGTTAAAGATTGTTTTTAAAACGCGTACTACAGATTGTTATTCAATCAATTCGTTTCAATAATTTTTATCATAGACAATTGAATGTAATTCTTTCAGAGTGCATTTATTTTTTGGTGTAAAAAGAAAAATAATAGACAGCAACTTTCAGGGTAGAAGAGATGACAAGTGTATTACAAAATATAGTTTTCAAAGATGCTCTGTCCCAAGACTACACCTCCAGACTATGTGGATTTTACACGATTTTCAAAGGAAATCATATATTTCCTGGTCCTTTTTACCTTCCAGTAATCTTATAGTTTTCAAAATAACTGTGAAATTTCCACGTACTCAACTAAAATTGATAAAACATCTGATCTAAATGCATTCACAAAAGTAATACAACTTACCTTTCTACAGTTAAATGTGATTCAGCTAATTTCTTTGCCACATTGCTAAATACAATTACGTACACAACTATTACTATCCCATGCACAGCAGACAAAATGGTTGCAATTATCATGAGGAATATATCAAACCTCGTTGCAAAGCGAAACTGAAAAATAGAAATATAATGTTTCCAAGTAATAATACATTAGATAGTAAATTCATCGCCTCAATCACTGCCACCAATGTTATTGTTATTATCGTAATTATTATCATAAACATTATTAATATTTCTGTGAATTTAGCTTGCTTCGTTATTACTAAGTTTTTGTTCATGGAGATCTTGTGTGTGTTTATGGTCGTTCTAATACATAATATTAGAATATTCATTCAAGATTGAAAGGAATAATAAAATGTTTCTTAATTTAAATAAATACCCTAAACTGTGTTCTCTCTTTTGTAGTTGCGTAAGAAAATCCTATCCCCAAAAAATTACGAAATATTCATTAGCAAACATTCCATTCAAAATTAAGAACTGAATAGGCATTTGCAATTAAAACAAAACATTTAGAATTAAATTTCATCTTATTCAGACACTTGTGAATGACTGGAATAACCTTTCCTGAGGAAACTGAAAAAGAAACAGTAGATTCTTGTTCAGATGTTAGCATTTCAGATAAAACTTTATTAATTTTGTCTTAATTAATAATTTATATATGTTCTTATTAACGATAAATATCAGCAGCATAAAGGAAGCGAACTGACAGAACCGGTTAGCACGTCGTGTAACATGCTTAGCGGTATTTCGTCCATCTTTATGCTCTGAGTTCAAAATCTGCCGGGGTTGACTTTGCTTTCATCCCTTTGGGGTCGATAAAATAAGTACCTGTTCAACACTGCAGACGATGAAATCGACTTACCCCCTGCCCTGAAATTGCTAGCCTTGTGCCAAAGCTTGAAACCAATATTTCTTCGAAAAATCATGTATTTCTAACGTGCAATCGTTATCTCATGAGAAACCTTAATTGCGTTTTCATCCTCTTTTGTTTCACAATCTGAAAATTATAACCATCCAAGCGAAACAATATTTAGCACCTTTGCAGGAACAGGAAATTTTAACTTCCCTGAAAAGCCTGAGCAGAGAGAGAGAGAGGCAAGAAACTGACTCTGAAAGAGGCAAGAAACTGACTCGACCAAAATAAAATTTATCATTAATCTCTTCTATGGTATTGAGTACTTTTTTCCAACAGTCAACACTAAATGT
>JAOPJW010000001.1:88109656-88120442 GCA_027122535.1 Octopus maya | reverse complement strand
ATTTCACGAGCAGGCTGTTCCGTTGATCGAATCAACTGGAACCCTCGACGTCGTAAGCGACGGAGTGCCAACAAAAACCCAATATGTACTTTTACTTTTTTCATTTGGTCGATAGCGTGTTATTTGAAGGTAAATTTAGCTATCTTTCTAGCAAATCCAGCTACCATGTAGTGGCTCTCTCGTTTGTTGATATTGATAATGATGAGAGTAAATGTGAAAGTTGTTGTTGCTATTATTGTTTAGCACTAGTTAGCCCTGATTGAGTAGGTCTGGAACCAGAAGCCATTCCACTCATGGCTATCTCGTCTTTTTGCTACGTGTAGAGCATCCAGGACTACTTTACCAGCGTATCTTTTATTTTTAAGACAGTAAGGCATGATTTGAAGAGATTTGGTTGATATTTTTAGCGGGTCGATGAACCGCTTAGTCACTGTGTCAATAGGCGGTGGTGGAACCAGCGGGTGTGTTTTTTGTTTCCCAAAACCACAGATGGTACAAGACTGACGGTAGCTTTACTTGAAAGACATGTTAAGAGTAACGGGTATACAATAATACGAAGACACTTTATCTAGTAATCAGAGATACACAGGCGTTTACTGATCTATATAATTGACTTACATTCATACCTGCCTGTGCATCTGTTTTTGTTTGTTTGCATGTATGCATGCGTAACGGTGAATGAGCCAATATCATAGTTGTGAATGAATGTATGCCTGTTGGTATATGCATGTGTGAGTGTGTGCGTGTGTGTGCGTGCGTTTGTGTGTATGTATGTGTGTGTGCGTGTGCAGGAGTATTAGTGGATGTATGTATGTATTTCTGTGCTTGTAATTGGACTTATATGTATCAATGTTGGCGATTCGTATACCTAATTACTTATGTGTGTTTGATTGAGTAAATTTATAGCGGAACATTTCCAAGGTTTACGGTTTGTGTCATCTGTATTAAGATTTGTTGTCGCACATAACCTGTGAAGTTTGGGAGTTTAATAGAGGGATGGTGTCTGTACAGGGTGTTGACAGGTGCAACACATTATATGTCAAGGGCACTAAATGCAAATGGAATTAGTTTTAGAAGAGAACAACTGGGAATTTGTACCATTTATAGGAAATAATTCCTCTCAGTTTACTGAAAATCATTCGGTAGCTATTCACTTTAGACATGCAAATAATAAAACTAGTGGCAACTACTGTCTCTTTGACAAACTGGAAGAACATGCTGCTTTTCATGTCAGGTGCGGTATTTTGAAATATTAAATCTAAATTTCCTTACTTGTTTGTAAATGATAATTATATTTGAATCGGTCCAGAAAAATGTATTCCTGTATTTCTTATTTTTGTGAATATTTCCCCCTTAAAATTCAGCAATATATCAGATTTGTGCAAGATCGAGGATGAAAAAGTCCAAAATGCGTAATTATAGTGATTACTAAAAACTTAGCTGTGTGGTAAGAAGTTTGCTACTCAGCCACATAGTTCCAGGTTCAGTACCATTGCGTAGCCCCTTGCGCGAGTGTCTTGTACTTTTGCCCTGGACCTACCAAAACTTCGTGAGTAGATTTGGTGAACGGAAACTGAAAGAAGCCCGTCGTGAGTGTGTCTGTCTCTTTCCCACTACCGCTTGGCAACTGGTGTTTGTTTACGTCCCTGTAACTTAGCGGTTCAGCAAAAGAGACCAATAGTGTAAGTATCGGACTTTAAAACAAAAAACAAGTATTGGGGGCGATTTGTTTATGTAAACGCATCAAGGCAGTGCCCCAGCACGGCCGCAGTCCAATGACTGAAACATGTAAAAAAAAAAAAAAAAAAAAAAAAAAAAGGTAAAAGTGTTAATAGCTTTCAGTTTATCAATCATCAAAACATTTTTTGAAAGTGATATTTCAGATATTGTAATTGTGTTCATAATACTCAACTAATCTTCAGAATAACAATAATTGGTTTCTCGAATAAGTTCAGTTTATTTCTTAACACAAATCTAAATAGTTACACAGAAGAAAGTTTTGAACATTTCCATTTCTTTCTTATTATTCGACGATTATGTACACGAAACATGAGTCTTGGATTATTTTTAATAGATACACGCTGGTTGCTGCTGGTCTACTTTATTTTTCTGTTGACGCTTTGTATATTAAATGTGCCATTGTGGTTCTTAAAATAACTGTGGGGGCGATCACCACCTCCACCGCCGCAGCTAGCCACTGTTTAGCGATGATATACACACACACACATTCATATACACACATACATACATACTGAAAATGTCCCTCAATAGCGTACGTGTTTACACACACGCTCTGTCGCTCGGCGAGGGTGCGGTACGTTCATGTTGGTTGCCACTCAATTTCTACGATCGTATTGGTCTTATCCGAAAGTATTATCGTTGTTGAACGTACTGTCGGTTGCCGGCAGCTAAAAACCAACGACTGAGCATGCTCTGTGACCTTGGCTTTATATGGTCTGCTGACCTTGTGTTCACCACTGCCGCCGTAGCCACTACTGCTAGTTTGACTATGAATAAGGAGGGAGACGCTCCCCCTATTACTTCCTATATATCTTTGCCTCCTCCTACTTCCATCGTGCTTTTGTTACTCCTACAAACTGATGTCCTCCACCTGCAACGTACGTGCTTCTCTTGCTACTATCTCACTGGTAGTGCTCCCACTGTCACTATATCCACTGTAATACTGCTGCTGCTATTACTGAGTGCTTCTCGTCTGCTGCTGCGATCTGGGCTTCCACTGCTAGGAATGTACTAGTGTGTTGGCCAGCACTGTCGTTAGGATTTGCACTAACACTACTATTAGTAGTAGTAACAACATTAGCGATCCTCCTCGTTGTTCTATAGCTATAACACCAGTTCCTGCAGACTATTTCATCTCCATCCTCGCAGTTTCTCATTGTGATTATAGCAGCTATTTTTCCCCTGTGGTTTGGCTCGCCTTTTCAGCATTCTTGAAATGCCACATTTTTAAAAGGTAAGCTAGATTTTTTACATATCTGGCCAGAATGAAAACAAACGAGTGGCAGAAAATGTAGGTACTGATCTTTTTTGTGATTGATAAGCGAGTATATTTTTGTTTTGAGATGAAAATAAACAGAAACATAGGAACAAACACACACGTCAAGGGAGACACATTATTTCGAAAAATGGAAGGGAAGTAAGAACTTGTATGGTAAAAAGGAAAAAAAAAAGTCTTAGCTTGAATTTAGGTGGCGAGAAGTAACAATAATGTTTGTAGTTTTCGAAAGAAATTTAATGATGAATGTATTTATATTTGATCATGCAAATATATACTATGATGTGTATATGTATGTGTGTGGATAGAGCAATAACATGCCATGGTGTGTGAAGCAGGGTGGTCGCTCGACTGCAGTGGGCCGGGACAAAGAACTGCTATTTATAGCCACTCCTTGCTAGACTTCATTGTCGCCGTTTTCTTTTACTCCTCTCTCTCACTCCCTCATTCTCTCTCTAATCACTTTTTTTTTTACCTTCGTATTTACATTTTTTTTTACATCATTTTATTTTCCTCTTCTTTTTCTGTCTCATTAAATTGTCCAATACTACTGAAATCGCCGTTTGCGTTTTAAGCAAAGTGTTTCCCATCAGTTCTGTAACGCTGGTCAGCGGCCAAAATTCCCCAACACTCTTAACCTATTTAGTACTGCTAAATAGGTTACCAGAGTGCTGTAAATTCTATTTCGAAATCACATGGAGCACACACACACACACACACACAAATAGAACGCTGGATTAGCCATAATATTGGATGCCAATCTTGCACACTATAACAGAATATAACACAGACTATATTATTATTATTATTATCACTTGAAGCAAACAATACTTCACAGCACTACAAACACTTTTCGAACAACTGATCAAAGCACACACACACACACACTACCATCATTCTCCAGTGTTCACCGAATGCTGATTACTGTTTCACTCAGCTTAAACAGCTCCAAGTATACTATCTATACAATCTAGTCTTAAGAAAGAAACAAGTTTGTTTATTCTTCTGATCCAATAAAATTCTTGTCGGATATGTAATGGGTTATTTCCTTTTTTTTCCCTCCTTCTTCTTCACAATATACTTCGAGTGATATTTTCCTAACTTTTCTTCTCAACAACACGGATATGTTTTTTTTTACCCCCACTTCCGAGCAGTTGTAATCTATCAGATTTCCGGGATTCAAAAATAATTTCCTGTCCTAAGCTTTCTTCTTTATTACCCTTTACAAAATGTCTCTGCCTTACCTACTACTCATCTTTCATTTTGTTTTCTCCGTTATCTCATTGCGTCTGGTCAACATGGTTTTAAGCTTGGATTTGCGATTTATGCTTAGGAACACGCGATAAAAATTCCTGCATATGCTCTGCTTTGCAATTTTCTCTCTTTTTTGTACAATTGTTTCGAAATATTTATGTTTTTTCACAAGTGATCGGTGTATTTATATGTATGTATATGCATAGGTGAAGGTAGTTATAGCGTGACTGACTCCTTACTAGTTAGTTGACATATCATACAACCAGACTTCCACAATCTGGTTACATTCTCACTTGATTTGTAGTTTTTAATTCGTAGTGTTAGCTCAATCATTTAGTGTTTATGTTTACTGAAAACTCGATTTAAAAAAAAATATCGATTAGAAAGAAATCGCTTATTTTTTCTTTTCTTTTCTCAAACCTTTGTTTTTAGCTTACCTCTTAAAAAGTTCACATTTCGCCATTGCAGATGAGACATAGGGAAATTATATTGTGTTTAGAAACGGAAAGAAAAAATTAAAAACGTTTAATGTGCTGAAAGTTTGTTTTATTGTCAGTACTATCTAGCAGCAGCAGCAGCACGTGTTGGCATGGGAGGAGGAGCTGTCATGCTGTTTCATTTAACGAGCTCCATCACATCGAACTACGTCTGCTTGCTTTAACGCAACAGAACCAGACACACACGCATGCACTCAATCACTTGAAAAAAAAAGTGCAACCATTTTTATCGATGTTGATCAATATTCTCCATTCAGCTTTATAAAGCTACTCTGATCTCGTTTCACATTACTATTTTCAGAGCACTTTAACCTTTTCAGAAAAAAAAAAAAAATAAATAAAGCACGCACACAACTTCTCTCGCACACTCCTTATCATCTACAGTAATGCCACTTTCAAAGTGAAGATTAATTATTGTCATGCTTTTGATTATTGGCAACGTAGTGTTACTTTTATTGTATCCTAGACTTTTTTCTATCTACAACTGCTTCTATCAAAAATAACTAGTATGTTTATGCAAGTCAACCTACCTCTTCCCCTGCATTTTAGAAAGTGAGTACAAAGTATGGCAGTGCCTGCTTAATTAGTCGGCAGCGCATCTCGACGTTGCTTTTGTTTTCCAAAGACAAGAAGAAGAAAAAAGTGTCTTTCAACCCAAACCTCTACCTTCCAGTTTTCCAGTTCACTTCAGTCTTTTCAGAAGTAAATTTTCTCATTCTCTTTACAATCCGTTGCTCTGTCATTTTCTCACTTCCTTTTGACTTCTTTCGTTTTCTTATAACTTCTCCTTGTCATTCACCTTTTTTTCTTTCTCTCGCTTTCATGCTCTCTCTCGTTTACATAAACGATAGAAAACGCGAAAAAGAAATACACACACACACACACATATATAATTCTTTTCCGTGATTCCTCGGCTTTATTATTTCTAACTCACCTACATTTCCTATTAGTATTACTGCACGTTCTCGCTATGCTTTTATATCCTACTCTCATTCTCACAATCTCTTTCACCTCTCCTGGTTTTCCTTTATTTCTACTCGTTTCCTCTTACTCCCTCTCCCTAGTCTTTCTTTTCCCCCTCACACGCTCTTCCAGCTTCGCACATTCTTGTCATTTCCATTTTCTTTTGCTAATCTCTGAGAACGTGTCTAATTATTTTTATTTACATAAGCCTTGTTTAGTTAGATGTTTTATATGTTACTGTGAATGACAATTAAAGGCAGATTTTCCCCCACAATATCAGTCGAGCTCTCTTATTGATTTTAACTAAATTCGCTTGATAGTTCCCATTCGGAATTAAAAATATCAGCAAGCGACACAATCTTTACATGCTTATAATTATTTGTAGGGGGTTTGTAATGCAGTATGTAGCTCAGCAGTAGTAGCAATCCTGTCAGTAGGAGGGTTGGGCTAGTCCCCTTCAATTCTGCTTCTCCCTCTTCATAAAGACCAATATAGCAGATGACTGAGTCTCATTAGATAAGAAGTGAAGATATCTTGCTATTTTTTTTTTATTCCCGTTTTCCCTTTCTGTTCTTATTTGTTTAAAGTGGGGAACAATCAAAGGATCCTAACGGTCATTATTTTTATAGAACTGGTTTTTCTTTTTAGTAGAATGGATATGCATAAATAAAACAATTAAAAGATGCTATTGCAATTTTATATCTGAATTACATATCTAGATGTTTATATACCATCTTGTATCCATGAGTTGTGTTGTCAAAATGTTCTCGTATTCATGAATTTCGTTTTATTATTATTATTTAATTATCGGTTATTCCTACATCTCTCGATTATCTGCCATTTTAATTTCACTAAATCTATGCCGAATATATGAATGCCTTAATCATACACGTGAGGATGAAGCTAAACATTTCAAATACTCTTCGAAACAAAGACCTGCATGGTTCGTTACAATTAATTCGGTCGACTACCGTGCCAACGTCGGCAAATGTGTATAAAAGATCACCGAAAGCATACTATTTGCCTTAAGAGATAGTTTCAATGCTAGGTGCTCTTTGTTTTTATATCTCAAGCAAATCTTATCATAATTTCTTTTTTCGTTTCGTTTCCAGTTAACAGGAAACCTAGCACATTTACTCCATAACTAACACGTTTCCTAATGATTTTCTTTGATCTATATTTTCTCTTTGAATTTGCCATTATGAAGGTTATTTGAAAACGATCTCTGTCTGTCTGTCTGTCTCTCTTTCTCTCAGGCAATAGCAGATGAATTTTCTGTATGTTGCATTTTCATGAAAGTGTCAAAATCGTTTTCCATTTTGTGTGCAGATAAACGTAGTTATATATCTAAAAAAAATAAAAGTTTTCCTACAAAGCATGCAAATAAAGTTGACTACATATTATAACAGGTGTGTTAGAAATAAATCATTAATAAAAAAAATTGTCGTCAAATTGTAATTGAAAGATAGAAAATAGTATCTTAGTAGTATAATCCTTGATAACATTTTTAATTTCTTGAGATAATTTGAACCTTCCTTTGTGCTTTCAGCGTTCTCTTGTAATCTAATAATACAATTTCACTTATATGCATCTCAGTCTACACACATTTGATTCGTTGAATTCATCAGAATTAGTTTCAATATTAAAATGGTATTTTGGTACTCTTAGCACAGATTATAATAATTCATAATGGTGATTTCTGTATTTTTTAATGACTGTTTGCAAAAGAAGATTTAAAATTGATTTACTAAAATTGTATTCTGAATGTCATCAAAATAATTAGAATTCAGCTTCACTAAATTTTGAATTTACCAATTTTCTTCTTGCATAGCATTTGAGGGAAGGAACACATTTTCCTGGCCTTGGATGGAACCTGCTAAATTTTGCTACACTATTGCTTGTGTTCATGGCCTAGTTATTCAATAAGGTTAATAGATTTTGTATTCATTCAATATTAATCAAAAGAATATAGAGACTGAATTCAAGCTGGATATGCTATCAGATATTCTCTTAAGCTTCAGGAACACTTATTGATTTTTTTTTTTTTTTGTTTATTTTGTTTTTGTTTTGGGTTAGTGTTAAAAGCGGCATAGAAATAATTGTAAATGATTGATTCAGATCTAAATAAATAAATAAACTGTGTAGAGCTGCTATCTATCAGTATTAACAAATTCAGAATTTTTGATTTTTATTTTGTTCAGAGTCTGTCTTTTGTTTAAAGTCTGCCAAATGCTTTTTAATGAAAGGCCAATTAATTAGAACGTGTGTGTGTGTGTGTGTCATCAGGTGTGCTTTTAGTAGGAACATCTATAAAAGTTAAAAGCCAATAAAATATCAGATATACTTTCTAAACTGTTGAACATTGATAGTTTCATTTCTGTTCCAGAAATCTCTACAGGTATTTTGAAGTCTTTAAAAAAACATTCTCCTGGTGTGTGTAATTTGGTTTAATTTAATCTAGTGTCTGAAATATACTGAATTCATTTTTAAAATGCTTTTGCTTATATTTTTCAATAATAAGCTTATTTAAATTCCATTTTTAGTGGAATGGTAATTTTCTTTTAGTTTATAAAGGAGGCCAAATAACTTCATATCTATTATCAGCATAATTCCAAATTATAATTTATAATCTAGACCAAGCATATTACCTTATCAATTAGCACCCCCAACCCACAATTATCATGTAACATAAACCTTTCATTGAGTAGGGATTGTTTTGCACGTTTCTCATTTTGGTAGATTAACATATTGAATAGTTTGGACACACTGAGTAAGTTTAATTTTTCTAAGAATAATAATTGAATTATATATAGCTGAAAATATATTCTCTGGTTTGCTTTGTTAATAGACAAATCAATTTTAGCTGTTTATAGTTTTTAATTTAGATTTAAGTTTTATTAGAAGAAACTTTTCGACAAGATTCTGCAGGCTTATAGATAACTTTTGTAATCTATAACATTTATATATGAGCAATAAAATTGAATAACTTGCATTTTAAACATTTGTGTTGGGTTGATTGTTTGAAGTTAGTTGTCTTTAATTATTTGATTTTTTCATATAGATTTTTTTTCATCAATTATATTTTTGATTACATATTTTGAAAAAAAATTTTATTAGGAATTAGGAAAATTTAGAAAAAACATTTTTAACACTGAATGTAATTACTTTGATTTAGTCAAAGAAATATCTAATATAGAAGACAGTATTTCAGTAAGAAAATATTATAGCTGGATAATAAAATTGTGAATGAAGTATTTTAACAATTTGTGTGTAAAGTAATTTGGTTACCTTGATTTTAGAGCATTTTCATCTTTTAAAATGCACAATAATCTTAGCTGTATGTAGTTGCTTGTTCAAATCTGAAAACTTTCTTGACTGAATTCTTTAAAATGATTGGTAGCTGTGTTAGCTTCATAAAATTTAGTTCTTGTACAAAACAGTTTTGACTCTTAAAACATCTTGTTGCTCTTTAAAACATTTTGTTGCCCTTAAAACATTTTGTTGGTGTATAAGTAAATTTTTTATTGCTATAATTATATTTTGGTATGGTAAGCCTTTTGTACATAGAAAGTGGGTTGAAGGAATTTATTGATGTTGAGTTATTTTGGATAATAGGGACTGTTCATACTGTTCAGAACAAAGTTTTGGAGGTTGTTTTATCCCCAAGATCAAGCAAACCCATGTTCAAAAGTAGTCCACCTTTGACCATCTTGTCTTTTAGCTTTCTTCAGAGTTTACTTTGAAATACATCATTGAATATGTTCTTAAGTTGGTAGAGTGTAGTTTAGGGGATTTAACATCGATTTTTGATAACTGAGTGACCTGTAAAGGGTATTTTGTTAGCTTGAAAGTTTGGAGGTTGATGTACTGGGTTTGACTATATACAGTGAACAGGTCTATGAAGCATCTTCATTGAGATTCAGATGCAATAAGCAAATTGAATGGAGTTGAATTTGATGTTCTAATTGATGTTGAAGAGAATACTAAGGATGGCAATGAGCCAGAGATTGGAAGAATTAGTGATAACTCTGCTCAATCAGTTCAATTTAGTTAAATGTGTGGGAGTAAAAATACAAGAAAATTTCATCTTTACAGACAGTAAACAATTGTTCACAAACAAAATATTCTTTGGTTTTGAAAATAATTCCCCTTTTCTTGGCATTTTTATAAGGAAATTGTGTGGCATGAATGAGAGATATTCAGTTGGAAGTTGTTCATGAGATAAGGAAGTGTATATTATTTTCCTCTGGTGTTCAGAATTAGGTCACTTCTGATAATTATTTTCAAGATGAAAATCTTGATCATGATTTGAAATGGGAATGTTAAAAGATTTATTAATAGAAGATTTGCAATATTACTTGTGCAATCATTTATTGATATATTCATACATTGCATTCTGTAAGATGTGCTCTTTTTCCTTCCACTAAATAAGATTTTCAGAAGTTTAAGCAACAAATAGCATTCTAAATATCATACATAACAAGCTCCTCAAACAGCATGATAAATATCAGTTCTAGCATCACTCATTCTATCCCTAATTATAACTTGAACTCTATTGTGTGCTCTTATAGTCCTTTGGGATAGATTTTACAAAAAAATTAATCTTCTCCTTTCCTTCAAATTAAATAGGAAAATAATGAGTCATGGGTTGATTATATCTTTTGTAGATTCATTCAGTTTAGTTAATAATTAATACAAAATGTTTCTCTCTTTGGGTTTTTTAAAATTTCGTTTTAGTTGTGAAAGGGTATGTACTGCTTCAGATGTGTCAAATAATGAAAAGATGGCTTTAATAAAGTTGATATAAAATTTTTTAAAATTACGGAATAGCCTGAAAAATCCAAAAAAGAAATGCTAATTTTGTATCATGCACAAAGATAGTATGGTTATTTAAAATTTCCCCAAATACTACATTTTTGAAAAATAGCATCCAGCTTTTAACTAATATTTGTCATTAAGGTCTTCATGCTGATTTATATATCAATATCATCATCATCATCATCGTTTAACGTCCGCTTTCCATGCTAGCATGGGTTGGACGATTTGACTGAGGACT
>JAOPJW010000001.1:87842373-87853216 GCA_027122535.1 Octopus maya | reverse complement strand
ATACTGTGATGTAAAAGATTATGGACACTGTACCTTTTCAACTTATCAAACTTTGTGTGTCTAACTTTATGAATTTCAAGGCCAATCAAAAAGAAGAGAGTTTGTCCAGGTCATGTGTTTTGTAAAAACAGCTCCAATAACCTGCCAGTAGTAATTCAAATCTTACTACAGGCATCACATTCCAACCACATAAAAGATTACTTAATCCAAAAATGAATTTGATTTGCTCAATATAGCAGTCAAATCTTGTCTGAACAAATACTCTCCATTACAATGGGGACCATATATTTTGAGTTCTATAGATTAAGAAAGAATGCATTAGATTCATATAGAAAGAAAACAACAGATGTTACTGCAGACGAAGTTCATGATATTTTATTCAAACCAACATGCTGGGTGTCCATGCCAGAGACTGTTGAAACATAGCTGATCAAGATTACATGAAAGCATAAGACTACTTGATTTTACTCAAGTTCATCAACAAAATGAGTACAACTTCTCCCTCATGGCTGCATATGTGATGTTAGAAAAATGGCAATTATTGCAGCAACCTGTGTCACCATCATCATAATTTTACATCAGCTTTCATGCAGATTTGGATTGGGTATATTCCCATAGTCTGAATCTTTTCTGAGTCAGTGTTACTATCTTCCAAGATTGGATGGAGAAACAGGTCTTAATATGTTCCATTTTTTGGTATAGTTTCTATGGCTGGATGCCTTTCCTAATATCAACCACCTTATAGAGTGTACTGGGTGCATTTTATCACAGTACCAATATGAGAGTTTGTCATGTCCTTGGCAAGAATAAAAGATCTTCTCAACTCTGTATTATCTCCATTCATTCACCAATCACAAAGCACTGGGGAAGATGTGCAGGAGAGGAAATTATTTCATCAAATCAGAAATGATAAAAGGCAATGTCTATCTTTGCAATATTTGAACTCAGAACATGAAGGTGTGTAATAAATAACCTTTTCTACTATAGACACAAGGCCTGAAATTTTAAGGGAGGGGATTTAATCGATTACATCGACCCCAGTTTTTCACTGGTACTTAATTTATCGATCCTGAAAGGATGAAAGGCAAAGTCAAAATCGGCAGAATTTGAACTCAGAATGTAGCAACAGGCAAAATACCACAAGCTGGGTAATAAATAACACTAGACATTTAGTCCATTTCTGCCATTTCATCTTATGTCATCATCGTCACCATCATCACTTGGACATTCTTGAGGCC
This sequence comes from Octopus maya, assembly GCA_027122535.1. Classification (NCBI taxonomy): domain Eukaryota; kingdom Metazoa; phylum Mollusca; class Cephalopoda; order Octopoda; family Octopodidae; genus Octopus; species Octopus maya. The sequence goes on along the minus strand of JAOPJW010000001.1, from coordinate 87,851,978 downwards.
TGCAGCTCACAGGCCTGGTTACTTGATTTCCATGGAGAAAACACAACATTCCCCTTGATTGGGATACCAGTCTGTCATGGAGTTACTCATTTACACCTGAATGGACTGAAGCAATATGAAATGAAGTGTTATGCTCAAGAAAACAACACACTGACCAATCCAGGAATTGAAACAATGCTCTTGCAATCACGAGTGTGTCACCCTCACAACTAGGCCATGTGCCTTCTTCACCTTATAAAATAAAGTAGTGAAAGGGTAGATCTCTTACCTGAAGTTGTCTGTAGTCCAAAGGAAAAAAGATTCTTCTTTCCACGGCTATAAACTGACTTCTGGACAATGGTTCGAATTGAAGAATATATCAACGAAGAACGTTGCAAAAGTAGGTTCTTTGGCAAAAGATTCAGCATCGGTTAATTGATCTGGAAGAAAGCAAGAATGAAATTCTGAGTACGATAGTAGTGATGGAAAAAAAAACTTGTAGTGGTTATAGACTTGCTAATATTTCATACGGAATAATCATCAATCTTTTTCATTATAATTTAATTGCGCAGTTTTTCATGTTTGTAGGAGTTAGCTGAGATTTGTTGAGACAGAATTTTCCACAGCAGGATGCTCTTCCTCTCACCAACTCTTACACATTTCCAAGTAAGGTAATGTCTTCCCTACTCCAAACAGGTTTTCATGGAAGATTGTGAACAAGCATCATTACTTGTATAATAGTGAAGTTTGCTTACAATAAGCATGCAACACACACTATATATGTATGATTAGCAAAATATATGACGAACTACTTTTCATTTTCTGTTTTCCAAAGATAACCTGCACAGGATAATAACTTTTCAAATTCTTATCATTATTAGCAGAAGCAAATATAATAATTTTAAAAAAATTAAAATTAGCAAAAAGAGATCATTAAAATATTAAGCAAACTCATTAGATTTCACATCAAAATATTTTATTCTATTATGGGAAGATTTCACACAGTTCTATTTTTAATACTCATAACTAAAAGTACTGCATTTGCTTTATTTCTATGTATACTAAGTCTAGATTATTCCTAAGTGTTTTTAATTTAATATGATACAGGGGGTGTTCAATAAGATTGAAACCTGTCCATTGCTTTTTCCAGCTGCTTTTATTTTACAAAAATTAAATTTTGCTGATATTGTTTTGATATAAATAAAGTTTTTTACTCTTCTGAAAACCTTCAAACAAATGATTGTTTTATTTTTATTTTACTACTTACTTATCTATTTATTTATTTTACTATTCAATAAAAATGATAGAGCTTTGTTTCCAGGGCCTCACAAAAGTTCAACTATTCACTTTGTCAGAAGTAAGTTGTAACAAGGGAGGTTTCTTTATGTTTTGGAACAAAATTTATTTGTTGCATTAATAAGGAAACAACATATATGACACATTAATAAGGAAACAAATATATGACACATACAGAGAGTCTTCGTAAGAAATTCAACATTGGGTTAATTTTTATACATCAAATACATATTCATGATGCCGTGGTGTGTCATCTTTGATTATTCCAGGTTGAATATGCAGCTGTAAAAACAGCTATGAGCTGTATTTGTAGGCTTCGCTTATGGTAAGTTCTAGTCAGGCTACCCAACTATCATGTGAACAATAACCAGTCATTGGATGAAATCTTGGTTGTGTGCATGACTGAATTGTGATTTTTATGTGGCAAAATGTGAGGTTGGATTGAATCCATTACTATAAAGTCTTTCCCAGGCCAAAAGGTGAAAGTGTTTTTCCTTGGGTATAAAATGAAAGGAAATCTTTGATGATAGATGAAGTGTGTGTGTGGTGGGTGGGAATATTTTCATGAGCAATTATTTAATGCTTGCCATGTCATATTCTCAATAATATACGAGTTTAATAACTTGCACAAGAGAGAGCATCCTTTGAAAAATTTATTTGCAATGACAATTTCTTACAACAAAGTTTCTTGGCACACTTCCATTGATTTCTATCAGCAAGATGCAGGTTTCCATTCAGTTTTATATCATCAACATGACTAGGACAACATTGAATGTGATGAAGATGGCCATAACTTCACAAAAAGTATCTGTGACTTATGTAATTGCAGGTAATAGTTTTAACCCTTCAATTAATATTTGATATGCCTGAGAAATTAATATCCATGCTTTGCTTATGTTAATTAGGAATTTGATTAACATATTTAGTAGGTCTAACTTTAGTAATGATAATGCCCAACAACCTGCTTTGTTCTAGGTAAGTGGCAATCCATATTTTATTTTCATTTCTTCCTACTTTAGGAAAGCACTTTCTCTTTTCGGCCTAAAAGTCACTTACTTTCACAAAATAAATACTTTCACTTGCATGGAGCCATGGAATGAAGTGCCAAAATGTCTTATTTTCAACATTGATAGTTTAATGTCAATGACATATTTTTTCAATACCATCATTGTGTGTATGTGTGTGGTTTCCATATGTCTCATTTTAACTAAGTCTGACCAGGTTTTTATCCCAATTGATCTGAAATTATGCGCTGTCTTTGAGAAAATTTAATTTGCTATGATTTTTATACCGGTTTGTTAGAAAAGTTATGCGGTATTGATACTAATTGGTCTTGCTAGCACATTTTGAAACACCTGTAGCAATAAACCAACTAGGATTTGAAGTCAAAACCTTTCTGCTCCACTCTCATGCCAATCAGAATTGTTTCTTAAATTCAAAAATGAAGAAAAAAAAAAAAAAAAGAAAAGAAAAAAAGATAGTCAGTGAAAAACTAGATGGCCTCCAGAAAAACCAGTCAGTGAAATTTTCATGGACTGTTTTGCATGAGAAATAGTGAGATTTGTTTTACATGAGAAATAGAGAGACTGCAGAGATTAGACAATTCAAATCATCCCACAGACAATTCACTAAAATTGTTAGAGAGACCTGTACAACTTGCCAGGACATCTCTATTTTTGTCTTCCAGTTTTTAACTCTTAACCAAACCACAGAGAAATGATAGATTTTTGACAACTATACTTAATTCCTCTTCTTTCTTTCTCTCTCACTCACACACACACACACACACACATTCAGGGAAACAAACTTCATTCCAGTGAGTGTTCATATTCCTTTGCTGTGCACACACACATACACAAACTTTTGGATTAAATAACAATGAATTTTTTCATTGTTTGATGAGTAAGTAATTCAATCTGTATATTTTATCACTGTTTTTCTAGCCATATTATTAATTGTATAAATTTCTTCTAGTGTCGGCATGTCCCAGAATAAACCTAATGTGATGCATACTTCATATTTCACTTTATTTCGATAGTTCATAGATATTTCCCTTAAAAATTTTTATTTATTTTACAAAGAGTGTGTACATTTACAAAAGAACTCAAATTTTGCACTGACAGAATAAAATATAATCATTGTTTTGCAGAATTCTCTATGGTACGTAAAGGTAGGTCAGATAGTTAAAGATTTGAAATCTCAAAGCAAGTTTCTATACAAGTTCATCAGGATTAGGTACCTTTTTTTAAAAAAAAAGAAAGAAAAAAGAAATAATCAAATTGGAGTTTCTCATTGTCTCATTGCTAGTAAAGAAGTCACTTTGATGATAAGAGAATTGATTAAATGAATGTGTCAAAGTCACTTGTTCATCATATATTGTTACTTTACAAAGAAAAATCCAGTGGAGCAAAGAAAAAAGACTAGGAAAAACAGAGTTAATTTTATAATATCATGTTGGGATTTTTTCTTAGTAGCAATGAATGTAGGTAAACTGGAATGGTTAACTAGTGTAGCATTTGTATTTTGCACATAGTCTGGTTGTCAAAATGGAATCAGCCAAAATTATTTGCATGAAAGAACTGCTGTTGGCCTTTTGGTAGAAAAAGAATTTCATTTGCAGTCATACTTTGCCGTTCGTGACTATCAATCAGCTATTGCGCTTACTCATCAATAGCATCTTGTCTCCCAATATCAGCTTGCTGCTCACTGACTCAAGTCTACCACTGTGTTCATCAGACTGTTTAACTGCTTGTTGTTCATTATTCTTTTTATTAGCTGTGGTCAGCATAGCCAAAGCTTGACTGATTGGAAATCAATCAACAATTTTGGATTTGTTAGAATTTTTCACTGATGTTTGTCAAAGAATATGATGTGTAGTTGTAGAGGATCGTTGGTTAAATTTTTCTGGATGTTATCACATCCTTGAGTTGTTTTGACCAGATTCCGAAAGTTTTGAGAAAAATTATTGGTCAGATTTTAAAAACTGCTTAAACAATACATAAAATAGGCATAGGAAGTGAACACTGAATAAGTCTTCAACGAAAAAAAAAAAAGAAAAAATGGGGGTGGAGGATATCAGGTGTACTGTATCAGGTGAACCATGGAGGTTCTGAAGGATGTAATGTTTTTACAGCTAAATTGATGGAGGCAATTTATCCCATATTTCAGCAATTCTGAGTGTGAAAAAAATAATTCCAAAAGTCATAGGAACTGTGTTGTTTTTGTTTTTCTTTATTTTGTAAGCATGTCCATGAGTGTTAGACATGGAATTCAAAAAGGTGCCCAAGGTCGTTAGTTGGAAAGATAATGGATAATCTTGTTGGTATCTACTAAGTCAGTTACCAGATGTCTGAGCTTTAATGTGTCCATATTCAGTGACACAAGACATTCAGAATATGGGAGATGCCCGACAGCAGGTATTTGTCTGGTTGCATGTTTCTGAACAGTTTCCAGGAGATTGATATGCTGAGTAAGATAGGGTTCCAGATTGGTGATGCAAACTCTTTGCATGGATGTACCATAGCCATATACAAATTTAAGCAGCTAGCAGGAGAATGACTGACAAAGGTTTTGCTGAATGATGCTAAGATGCCCTCAGCCTTCTTGATAATCTTAGAGATGTAGCTTGTCGAATGCAGATTGCTGTTGACAATAATACCCAGGTCACATTCACTAACAGATTTCTTAAGGTTGGTGTTGTTGAGGGAGTATGTAAAAGCTGAGTTTTCCCTCCCAAAATGAATGGTGATGCATTTGTATGCAGCTAGCTTGATTTGCCAGTTAGCAGTCCATTACTGCATTGTGTCCAGGTCTGATTGCAGGAAAGATCTATACCACATAGGATCTATACTTTTTAACTCAAGGTACAACTTGATGTCATTTGCATATTTCAACCCTGAAACATTCAAGTTGGCATCCATGCAACAAACAATAATATATAATAATAATAATAATAATAATATAATAATGTATGTAACAAACAACAGAGGCTCAAGAATGGATCTCTGTGGTACACCAGAGGATGAAGAATGATGTCCTAGAACCGTGACTACCTCTTTTCAACCGAGAATGAAGATACCTCAACTGGTTAAAGAGATCATCTTTCACACTCATTGCACAGTTTTGCCACATGTCATTTGTATGGCACAGAATCAAAGGCTTTAGCAAAGTCAAGATAGATAAAATCCACCCATGAGCCACCATCAGTGATTTGGGTGATGTCCTCAAGAAGCTTGATGAGTTGGCTGCAGCAGCTAGAGTTGGGAATAAATCCAAATTGTGAGGGCTGAACAAGGTTGTGAGAGCTCCTGAAATTTCAGAGTATTTCTTTGACACAGGACTCCATCAGTTTGATGATGCAGCTAGTAAGACTGACTGAAAGGTAGTTGACAGGTGATGTACAATCACCCTTTTTAAACAGGGGAATGACACTGGCAGTTTTCCTCTGCTCTGGGGTGACACAGTTAAGATAAAATTGGAAGAAAAATGAAAGAAATATTTCACCATGTTTGAGAAGTAAGACAGGAGAAGCATAGTTGGGCTTATTCTTGAGGTAGCCTTGCAGTTGTAAATTTCATAGATGTTATAGAATTTGATGTTGGAGGTGGTAAGATGGTACATTTGGATTTTCAACAGTAAAAATGCCAGTATAGCATTCAGTAATAAGTTCTGTGCATTCTTTGGGATCGTCAATAATTCGACCTGTGAGGGGATTGCAAAGAGAGCTGTACATATTTCCTAACATTTCTGTTAGGATTAATTGCTATATATTGTTAAAATTCATTGCTATACGTTGTTAAAATTTGTGTCACTTGCATGAGATAGTTGGATGATCTATTATTGCGCTGCCTTCTATTCTCCTCTGTTCTATGGTCTATATTCCTGTTCAGCATTACATTCTCTCCTGGCAAGTCGAACTGTTGCAGTCTCTTCAATTGTACTTTGGGGAGTTTTAAAGCATTTGTGTGGTACTGATGCTTCGCATGTGACCCAGATTGAACTGGGAATGTTCTGAAGTGCAGTATTGACATCTCCAGAATCATAAAATTTGAACCAGTTTAGGCATTGTAACTCAGCACAGTAACAGTTCCAGTCTGCTTTTCACATATATATATGTGTGTGTGTGTTTGGCAGATAGGTAGATAGATATGCGTGTCATTAAAAATTTCAACACAACTTGATTTTGACTTCACATTCTTGTTTCTTGTTTCTGCCCATAAGAGAGGAATTAGCTATGACCATAGCATGACTGGAGTCCTCAGTAGTGACACTGATAACCATTTCAGGAGTGGTGGTAAAGAGTAGCTTAAAGTGTTGTTACCTTTTGTGTGGCAAGTAACTACTTGGGACCAACTTATATCCAGTACTACATCAAGGAAATCATTTGCACTTTGCAGCCAAAGTAAGGTTTCCCAATAACTCTCAGGGTAGTTGAAGTAACCAACAATGAAAACGTAAGTGGCTGTTTTCCTAGATGCAGCTTTGAGGATGGCAAAACATTGTCTTGATAATTTCATACATAGTAAACAACTCCAAGTAGCAGTGTTGACATGTTTATGCGTATATCACAAAAGTGGAGGTGCATCGCCCAGTGGTTAGGGCAGCTGACTCGTGATCATAGGATCATGGTCATGGGATCATATATACATTTATGTGTGTGTGTGTGTGTTGTGTCTGCATTTGTCCACCTCCCATTACCATTTGACAACTGGAGTTGGTGTGTTTATGTAACCATAACTTGGCAGTTCAGCAAAAGAGATTGATAGAATAGTACAAGGCATAAAAAAAAAAAGGTCCTGGGGTCGATTTGTTTGACTAAAACTCTTCAAAGCGATTCTCTCCATCATGGCTGCAGTTAAGTGACTGAAACAACAAAAGAATAGTATCTCTTCTTACTGATGATGTAATTCACCCAAGGTTTGTTACTTCAAAATATGAGAATGTGAAGTCAAAATCAAGTTGTGTTGAAATTTTTAATGACACGCATATCTATCTACCTATCTGCCAAACACACACACACATATATATATATACACACACATGTATCTAAAAATCTATACCTACTGCTTCTATGTTTTAATTTTTCCTTTCTAATATTTCTTTCTTATCTTACTTTTATCTGTGATGATTTTATTACCCTCTAGTCTTCTTTTCAGGTTTTGATAAACTAATTAGTCAATCTGTTTAATCCAAGTAATTTTAAAGAGCCTTGTCTCTCATTTGTCAAGAAGTCTCTCTTACCTTCAGCAATGTAGAACACAAGGTACTTGAAGTCATTGACCTCCTTGAGTTGTGTACCATCCTTGTAACATATTTGCAGGTGGCTTTTATCTTCATTGATGGTTATGTATTCAGTATTTTTTGTACTGAGAAAGACTCTGGTTGCAGCATTCTCAAGTGATGTTAACAACACTAACACATTACACAGGTGTGAGCTGTGAAAGCAAGACCATCAGTATAGTCAAGCACAGAGAGATACATACACGATTTGCTGACATTTTGATGGCGAGGATTTTAAGAGAATATATAACATTGCCTTTTTTGTTGACACTATCAAATACCTTGGATAATTTCCTAAATACAATTGATGCCTTTTGCTTGTAGATTCTGAGTTCTCCTATGAATCCTTTCCAAGGAAAGGATCTACAGCAGTGTTGATCAGCTTTTGCTGAAGCTGTTTTGATTCCATTGTAGGATGGAATAAATATGAAGGAAAAATTCTATTGAGGAGTTCTAGATTTTTGAGACTAGGAAGGGAGAGTGTAATTCCACCATTCCAAGGAAGATGAACACCCCCTTGTTTTGGAAGTAGAATAATTCAAGAATTCAAAAAAGCTGTTGGTTTGTTTTCTTTAGAGGTCTCATTCCAGAAGTCCAACAGATAATTATGGAAGAGTGGACTTTTCTGGATGCTGGCCAAAATGTTATTTTGGCCAGCAGTGTTGTTGCTTAACTTTTTCAATTTTGGAGAGCTTCTATGGTAAATGACTCCTTCTGGATCAGCGAGCTGTCTGCTATTTTGTGCCTGGGAGAATATGTTACTGACATTCTGTAAAACCAAGGTATAGATACCCACCACCCATATTACAGTTGCCTCAGGTTACATGATGTCACGCTTACAAGAATTGTATAGTATGACAACTGATTTCAGGATATGGTCTGTAATCTCAAATTTTAAGAATAAAAGTTACAGTTTCTTCTTGGCCAGAAGCTTGCTTCTTGGCATTTAAACTCAGATCACAGTAGTTAATTTCAAAAACTACAATTACAACACCCACCCACACAATATGTGTGTGTGTGTAAGTATAAATATAGGGTGTGATGTGGAGTTTTTCACTGAGAATATTTGTCTATATTTTCTTGGGTCATGATGAGTATCTGTTTTCTAACAAAAATCCACTTTCACCACCATGACTATTTATCATCAGCACTGCTACCAATAGAACCATTGCCATTACCAACTCTTTAATGACCAAAGAACAGCAACAATTGTTTAGTATGGACAATTTGAGCATTTCCATCTGAAATAAAAATAATCATGAGATAATGTTGTGCTCAAGTGTATTTAACTTGTTTCTGATCTTAGGTCAATGGGGATTGACAACAGCAATATAATCAACAAGGACAATACAATCAGTGTCAGCACTAACAATAAATGCCAATCGCCAGCAGTATTGGATTTACCAACAATTCAAGATATCTGGGAAGAAGTCATCAAGTATAGCATCAAGGTAGTAGTGTGAAAAGGAGCTGTAAAAGGATTACACTGGATATTAGACTTGATATTTTAAAAGGTTTTTTTTTATGCAGAAGAAAATAAAAACCAGCCACATTGCTAAAGCAAAGCTTGTAGCATGACCATACATGACAAAAGGGAAACATTAAGTAAAGTGTTCAAGGAGTTACTCCATCAATCGTTTGAACCTTATTTTTTCATAGATCTAATAATGTGATGTTTAAAATGAGATGGCTTTTCAATGTATGAATTCAAAAACTTATATATGGCCAAATTACATCTGTGACTCTACAAATTTTACTCAAGCAACAAGTCTACATCAAATTCAGAAAGATATGACACTTGCAAATGATATGGGGTTTGATATAGAGGATGATACAGTTGAGTTGCTAGTGTTGCACAGAGAAAGTTTATTTGAAGAGATGATGATGTTGCCAGTGCTGCTGAACTGGCTCCCGTGCAGGTGGCATGTAAAAACACCTTTTTGAGCGTGGCCATTGCCAGTACCGTGTGACTGGCCTTCGTGCCGGTGGCATGTAAAAGCACCCACTACACTCTTGGAGTGGTTGGTGTTAGGAAGGGCATCCAGCTGTAG
>JAOPJW010000001.1:85912612-85923222 GCA_027122535.1 Octopus maya | reverse complement strand
TATTTTGAAATGTTATTTGAAATGTTATTTTGATCATCCCAGCATGTTTCTAAGGCTGTATTATGCTAGAAATCAAAGTTTCATTAAAAAAATTCCAGTTAATAGAGTTATGGGAGGTAATGGGTTAATAATGGGTTCAAATTTTAGCACAAGGTCATTGATGTTAAGGGAAGGAGGGAGGTCAGTTAATTACATCTAGTTTGAAGCCATTATACCATTTCAACTCCTATTGCAACACTGACCTTCCATTGAATCAACAACAAAGACATGGCCATTTAATTTCTAGACACTTTTACTAGCAAATGTTAAATACTTTAGTTTGATAAAGAATTTTTTAAAAATCTTACTGTTTGATAAGGAACTTCTATAAATTGTCTAGAGAAAGCCACCATAGCTTGTGATTCTAAGAGGTTCTGCTGAGAAGTTTTCACTCTGTGACTGAAGGTATGAGCAGCAACATAGTTATGGGAACCATCAAGAAGCACTAATTTTTCTACTTTTTCTTTTGAAGCTTCAATCTGTATAACCATCTCTATTGCAAGACCAGCACCAAAAGAATAACCACCAATTCGGTAAGGTCCTTTTGGTTGAACTTCATAAATTTTCTGAAAATAGAAATCACAACAACTGGTTAACAAAACAGTATTCAAAATGATGTGAAAAACAAGCCTTTAATGTTAGATTTCAATTTAAAACAAAAGGGAGATAATGAGGTATTACAAGCAAACCTTCGTCCACCAACTCAATTCTATTTCCTATTTCTAGTGCTACTGCAATAATTTGTAGCTCCTTGAGGTTTAACTGTAAAACCTACTGCATCTTGAACAATATACACATTCTAGATAATCACTATCCTCGTCTTATATTGGAGGGAAAAATGAACAATTTAAACTAGAAAAATAAAAATTTAAGATTCAGCAAACTTTTGTACTTGCTCCTCTTTCATAAATAGTCTTTCAAAAGACAATAGCAATAACTGAATATTAATGAACATAACTTTACTTTTTTTGTCTGTTCAATGAAATTGTTTGAATTTTTAATACAATATATCGTTGATAAAGCCCGTCAGAAAGCCTGCATACAAAATGCATATACATTAAGGTGTCAAATATGTAATAGAGTTGAAAAACTCAATACATTATTTGTGTAGTCAGTCAGTAAGCAAAAACTTAGGCGTTTAAAACTACAAAATAAAGCAAAGATAACTCCAAAAAAAATCAAATATTTGAAATGTTGGGGAAAATAAAGACAATGTAGCAGGAAATGAATCTTGTCTGTTACACGAATAATTCACCAATTGTTGAATCAATGGTTTTGATTAGTTATCTCCCTTTTTCACTTTTAATTTTTTTTTTTTTTTTTTTTTTTTTTTTTATTATAAACATCTCCAGCTCTGACTGCTTATGTAATCTAATTTAAGTTTACAATTTTCAGTACATCAGTCATACCAAAGAAGCTTTTTCTTTTTAATTACAATAAACATCGGAATGAAAAATTAGATTTTGAAAGAAGCTGTTACAACTTTATATGTTTATAAAATGTATCAAGAGTAACATATCATTGAACTGTTTTGTGCTACAGTTCTTTTGTAAACATGAATACCCTCAAAACGATTACCACCAATATAGTTTTAGTCTTTAGCAGCAATCAAATTCATTTTCATTTATTAGGACTATAAGTGAAACAATAAAATCAGACCTAAATTTGAAATGATGTCAAGATTTTTTTTTCTCTCTCTCTCTAATCAAAATGGAAACTGTAAAATGTCAAACAGCAAAATATGACAAATTACAGAAATTAGCTCTTTCCCCTTTTATTGAGGAAAGCAAATAAATATTCACTCAAATTTTCATTACCTTTAATTGCGGAAAGTAGTTTTATATATAAATCCACTTTTATGTTGAGGAATGTTATATTTGAAACTCATTTTTTTCTTTTTTGCATTATGTCGAGTTTGAGGCAATATGACTCATGGGAAATACCAATTTTATTTTTATGGGCTGCTGAAAAGTACCTGACTTTGGGTGAAAAAAAATATAAGAGGATCAGTTAATTATAATTTTATTCAAAATATTCCCCCTCTCAGATTCACACACTTGTTGCAGTCTTTCAGTTTTTCTAAGTCCTGTAAAAGAACTCGGAAGATTGAGCCCCCAACCTTAAAACCAGGAACTTTTCAGCACCCAGTCATATTTAACAGGTGTTCTAGTTGATACAATCAACCAAACAGCCTGCTCATGACTGGAATAACCAAGAAATATAATTTCACAGTTAAAAGGTTAGCATTAGAATCGAGATATATGTATGTAGTACTGTAAAAAAATTGTTAATTTTACCATTGCTGTAGGAAACTAATCAAAAAGTTACCTGTAGGTAATAGGAAGCTAATGATTCAATAGACTCCAGAGGTGTTGAGGCAGTACACTGAAGACCATACACAGGAATTTTAAGATATGATGCAAGAACCTTAAGACAATGAGCAGAACCTGGAAGAGAAATACCATTATGAAAATACAGTTTTGTAAAATGTCAACAGGTTTTTTTCTTGCTTGTTTTTTTTTTTTTCTTATGTCAAATACTGTTCTAAATTAAATTTGTGGCAATGTGGTTAATAAATTTAATTCTCAACCACATGGTTTCAGGTTCAGTTCACTCCTGTGTGGCACCTTGATAAGCGTGTTCTACTGATACCTTGTGCCAACCAATACCTTGCAACGTGTATGATGGGCTTCCATACAGTTTCCTTTAACCAATTCCACTCACAAGCCAATTCTCAATGCAAAAAACAACCAATGTACCATACAAAGGAAATGCATCCAAAACCACACAGTTATCAAGTAAAAAAAATATCTAGAAACACAGTCAGAGTTGAGCCAATAAAGTTATTTAATATAATTTTGTAATACACTTCATTTTCAAAGTTACAAGGGTTCCAATTATTACCTATAATTTGAATTTACTTTGTAATAAGGGAGGAAAAAATAAAGCATTTGCTTGTAAATTACCTATTGAAGTGTGATCAAATTCTGCTTAAGTAAATTAGCAAATAGTTGGGGAGATTATTCAAATATGCTAATTTTATATCTTCCTTCAAACATTGATAAATTATATATGCTGTGTGTGTGTATGTGTGTGTTTACAAGCAACCCAAAAATAACAGGTAAACCTATGTTGAACACAATATTTCTTTGAAGTTTTAAGCCACAATTGATATTTTATCCTTGCTAAATATTAGTAAATAAACCAACACCAGTTGTCAAGCAGTGGGTGGGGTGGAGGCAAACACAAAGACGACAGGCTTCTTTCAGTTTTTGTCAACCAAGGCTTTGGTCGACCCAAGTTGTTCAAAGTGTCATACAGTAGGAGCAAGCCCAGAATCGTGTGGTTGCAATGTTAACTTCTGATTTTATCTCTGCTTGTGATTAGAAGTTTTGCAATAAAAATCCAAATTTATATAAGAACCTTTTGCTTTGTTCCAAAAACCACTTTAATATATACTAGCTTAAAAGCCACATTGCGTGGACTTCAAGTTAAGTCTTACAGAGGACTAATTGGGCCTGCAGCCCAAAACAAAAAAGAGCAATAATAATAATACAGCATTTATTGGTACCTTCTAAATTGTATTACTTTAAATTCACTTTGAAGTTTACAAATTTTTGGAGTTCTTTTAAAATTTGAATTTTCAACTGTTAACATAACTCCTCATCAAAGCTGGATGTTCAACAACCAAATGAAAGGCAGATTTTCAATCCCAGCATCATCCAGATTCCAAAAAGATATAACATGTCTATGTACAGCAAATTTAGACAGAGATACAAGGGTCCCAGATGGACAGAGAGATAGAATTGTGTGTTTATTATTATAGATTAAGAAACAAGTTGCAAGTTTGACAAAAGTCAAAATACACAATTACTTCAGAATCCATTTGTCTCACAGAAATATGGTAAAAAAAAGGTTAAATCAATATAGTTAACAGGAAACAGATGAAGACAGTGATCAAAATAGAAATTCATTTTACTGACCTTCAAGGGGATGAATAATGAAGAAAGGCTGTTCATCAGATTTGACAGAATTGAGTGAAATAATATTTTGTAAAGGAATGATTTGGTTGAGGTTATAACGAGTTATGCCATTGGTAAGAAGAGGCTGTTGGAATGATGGTGATGGTGACTGGGAGCCACAGCCACTTATTTCTTGAATCTTTTTCATTGTCAACTGTCGAATTTCTCTTGTAGATAAGTTAAGATCATAATCTCTTTCTAGTAGTTGTTTAATCTCCACTCCCATCAGTGAATCTAGACCAAGGTCTGCCAATGTTGTTGTAGAGTTGATCATACTCAGATCTTTGATGCCTGTAGGTAAAAAAATAACAGAACCACAATTTTGTATAGGATTTTTCATGAGAACTTGTATAATAAAGCAGTTTGACAAATTTCCTGTTAGTAAACAGTTGTCACATACTGCAATAAAAATATTAGCGAAGTATCCATCCAGATAAGTGACTACTTAATTACCAAGTAATAAAGTTTTGGCATTTTAATATTTACCATTAATCAAATTTTTGTTATTCTTTGTTTAGCCTCAAAAAAAAAAAAAAAAAAAAAAAAAGTGATCAGTCGAGCAAATTGATCCAGATATTTTGCTTGTTATAAAATAATTAGAACAAACTGACAATGGATTGGCATTAGGAAGAACAAAAAAAAAAAAAAAAAGCTTTCAGGATACTTACCAAGAATATTTTTGACAGATTCCAAGAAGTTTGCTTTACTGTCTCCTTGGGAATCATGTGAAACATTTCTTTCAGCAAGAACATAACTGGAAACAACTGGATGCGATTGATTGAGGAATTTCTCAAGAACGGTGAAACAAGAATTTAACCGCTGAGGCAAAGTACCTCCAACTACAGTATCATTGTCGCCCATAGAAGAAATTACAATTCCTACATCACCAATAGCTCCCCACTGGATGGCCAAACCTACAAAACAAAGAAAAAAAAATACTTCACTTCTGCAACTGAAAAGTTTTAAAATGAACAGGACTTGTCTAACCTTTTTTGATATCAACCCACCTGAGACAGCCCCAGGGTCTATGATACAAACATCCAGTTTTAAAATTATCTAAATTCAAATCTATCAAAATTACATGTTAATGTTCCAAAGACCAGCTTGATAATGACAAAGTTATTTTATTACATTCATCATTGTTTTTAAAATTAAATGAAACAAAAGCAACTGTGCTTCAAAAGAAATATATTAACAAAAAAAATTAATTGTACTTAAAACTAGATTTGCAAAAATAATACAAACCAAGAGACGCAACAACACAAGTAACAAAATAAGTATCTATTATCACACTGATTGTAAATACAGGAAGGGCTGAAAGGCTAAAAATTTCATTTCCCAACCATATAGTTTCGGGTTCAATCCCACATGGTACTTTGGGCAAGTGTCTTCTACTATAGCCCTCAGCTAGATAAAAAAAGAACCCCATATAGGTGAGTGTTTGGGTCTCCTTGCTTTGACATCAAGTGATAGTGCCACTATCATACACACAATGTCAATGATTTCCAATCTTCCACAAAAACGTACTTGATAAAATAGATATATTATCTTTCTTAGAAAAACGTGAAGTCTGGCAACAGGAAGGGCATCTAGCCCAAGAAAATCTGCATCAACAAATTCCAACCAACCCATGCAAGAACAGAAAAGCAAATGTTCAATAATGAGAGGATGATTATAAATTCACAAGTTTGTAAACTGTAAACATACCTGGAAGATTGTCCATATGTCGTTTTTCACAGATTCGTTCCATAACAGAATTAGCAAAGCCATAATTGGATTGCCCCATATTTCCACGACCGCAACTGACAGAGGAGAATACTACAAACCATTCTAAAGTTGATTTGCAAAGTTCTCGTGATGCCTGATCCAAATGTTTGGTGCCTATCACTTTGGGAGCAAAAACTTTCTGAAAACTCTCGATTGTTTGCTCTTCCATTAAAGAATCACTCAGAACCTGTAAATGCAGATCCATATTTGTTATAAAATAAAAATAGATTGTAATCCAAATACTATAAACAGCTTCTTCATTAATGTTAACAGCAGTGGCCCCCAACCACCAGTCCATGAACCAATACAGGGCCAAACAAATTTACATTTTATTTCTATTTATCAACTACTGCAGTCCGTAAGGTGTTTTTGCACTCCCTCCTATCAAAGGAGGCAAGCACTTTCACACACACATGAAAACAAATGACAGTAACTTCTGCTTACCAAATTCAATCACAAGATTTTGGTTGGCCTGAGGCTATAGCAGAAGACATTTGCTCAAGGTGCCATGCATTGGGGCTGAACCCAAAACCATGTGATTGAGAAACAACCTTCCAAACCACACAAGAATACCTATGTATTATAAATGTAGTAATTAAATTAGATGTTAAGAACATAATCCCCTTATTTGTGGGAAAATTGTCTTGCATGAAACCAGTCCATCATTTAACATCCATTTTCCATGTTGACACAAGTTGGATGGTTTGACCGAAACTTGGTAAGCTGGGTTGCTGCATCAGATTTCAATCTGAAATCATGCCAAATTAGATTGGAACCTGGTGCAGCTCCCCAGATTTCCAGTTTTCAGTCAAACCGTCCAACCCAATGCCAGCATGGAAAACGGACATTAAATGATAGGACTGGCTTTATGCAAGACAATTTTTCCACAGATGGAAGGAACATGTGTATAATACCTAATTTGGTGCAAAAATGGTTGGGGATTGCCAATTTATAGCATTGATAAAATTGTTTTTATTTCAGATTTACAAATTTTGTTTTTAATAGATATACAAATACTTCAGATAAAATAAGATTTATCTGAAGAGCAGCCATACCACAATGCACCAAATTCTACATCTAACAAAGAATAGCTAAAGCTTTCTAAAAAAGAAAACATTATCCCCATGATATCCTAGCAACTTTGCCATTTGCAGTTATTTTGCTTTGGTTCTAGATTTTGGTACTTAAAATTAGCAAAGTTCACAGCAAAAGGATTGCATTAGCACACACTGATCTTCCATCACTTAACTATACTGAGCTTGAAGACTCATCCATGATGAACATATAACAGACTAATCCTGCAATCATATAAGTCTGGCCACACTAACTGCAGACAGTAGGCTCAATTTTACCCACAGAAATGTATCAAGAACATTTTTCAAGGGAGAGGACTTCCAATTTTCAGGCTTGATAAAGGCCATATCAACACTGGCTTTAGAGACGCTTAAAATGTGAACTAGATTCCCCCAACTACTGCTTGTTTTTCCAGCATGCTATAAAACATTCTGTAGATCCAATATGCAATGAAAATATTTTCATATGAAAAATGGAACACAAATAGACTACCTTATACTCTATAAAGCATTATTTTTCTATGTCAACCAGTGAAGAATTTTGTACATTTATTGTGCCAAGTAAAGGCAAATCTATACCTCACAAATGTGGTCATAAGACCGAAACGAGCACAAAGTTATCTCCCGTGCTTTCTAAAACAAAAATAGTTGATTAAATAAGATCTTTCTCCCTCAGTTTAGTTATTTTAAGTGAGCTTTTTTTTTAATGCTCACTGCATTAAAAAAAAATAAAATAAAATAAAATAAAAAATAAAATAAAATTTCACAATAACTCACCATTGCCAAATGGAAAATGCCACCGACTGGTCCAATTTTATTAGCTTCTTTCATCAACATTAAAGTCTCTTCTAACTTCACAATGTTCCTCACAGACACCTGCACGTTTATGCCTTTTTCCTTCCAAAGTCGCACTTTACGGGCTTGGTACCCAGTTTTAATACCAGAACGAGAGGTAAGTACTAGTTTATAAGCACCCCTTTCAATTAACCATTCAGCCAGCTCAAGTCCAAAGCCACCCAACCCACCAGTGATAATGTAACACTTATTAGGATTACACACAGTTTTTGAAATAGCTGGAACGTGCACCACAGTTGGATGACTGCCCTCGACTTCTGTCACTTCATCTCTGATCTGAAATGATAAATGTAGATATCTTGGTGATGTGAAAAATTTCATTTAATCATAATTTTAGTCAATTAAACCAACCACCAGTTTAAAACTAGTAAATTTTATTACTACTATAAATTTATTTTTGCTTTTATATTCGTGTTCAAGATGGAAACGTTTTGTTAGGAGTCACAAAAGTCCTCTTGAAGCGGAAAGAGGTAGAAGAAGGCGATTAATATGGAAATTGAATATTGCAGAAGCAAATTGAGGAGGAAGAATGGTAGTCAAGCCCCGAAATAGAAAAACTGTGTAGATTTTAAAACAAAACACATGATGATGGGCAGGAAGAAGCAGAAACAGGAATTAGGTTCCATACACAATGCAGTTTAGAAGTTCAACAAAGTATACAGGTTCACATGTATGGTCACACACAATTTATAAACATACTTATAAAGAGACAATTTCTACAGATACACTTGTATAGAAGTGCTCATGCACATCTAGTGAGGGAGCCTTTCTTGCTTTACACTTCAAAGTGAGCTTTCTATAATAATCAATATTGTAGTAGAACATGAGGTTCACCAGATTATCTGTTACAAGCCATTTTATGAACATCAAAACATTTTAGATTATATGGAATGCATAACCAGAATTACCATTTAGCTTGAGCAAACATTTATGTTTAATTTTTTACTTGTTTCAATCTTTGGACTACAACCATGCAAGGATACCATCTTGAAGAGATGCAAGGGTACGATGCAAGGGTACTATCTGGAAGAGTTAAACAATTCACCTCCAGTATTTATTTTCAAGCCTTGTATCTATTCTATCATACTCTTTTTGATGAACCACTAAGTCACAAGGACATAAACCAACACTGGCTGTCATAGTGGTTCGAGACAAGTATATCGCTATTATGCAAAAGTGTTGCAAATCCAAAACATTGCTTTTTTCAAAAAAAGAAAAATTAGTTTCATAATCGATTTCTTTTAACATTAGCAACAGTTTTAGCTTAATAATACTTTGTTAGGTGTATAAAATCGTATGTTCATGCATGTATATTTTCAGTCAGAAATATTTTTGCAAAACTGTCATATGTGGGACCATTGTACTACACTTTGACGATTTTCATCTGAAGCAACTGGGGATATGATAGTTTGGCCAAAAGAACTGGCTATTGCAAGCAGAATTAAATATTGAAAACAACGCATTTGACCAAATTTGGACATACGACAGTATAATAGCAACAATATATATATATATATAATGAGCTTTTAGTTTCCATCAACCAAATCCACTTGCAGAGATTTGGTCAGCCCAGGGCTATAGTAGAAGACCCTTTGCACAAGTGCTGTGAAATGGAACCGAACCCAAGATCACCACAGCTGGGAAGCAACCTTCTTGCCTGGAATAGAAATTTTATCACTTTTTTTTTTCCCAATGCAGTCAGCAACTAGGATATATATTTCAGTTTGTATTTTCTAGAGTAAAATTGGTTTCTCTAAGCATTCTGTATTGTCTATATTACCAACATTACTGTGAATATCTATTTTTCATATAATAATTACTCATAAACTGATATTGAAACTAATATTCTTTTCTACTCTAAGCAAAAGGCCTGAAATTTGAGGGGAGGGGGGGGCCAATCGATTACATTGATCTCAGTATGCAACTGGTACTTAATTTATCTACCCCAAAAGGACAAAAGGCAAAGTCAACCTCGGCAGAATTTGAACTCAGAACGTTAAGACAGAGGAAATGCTGCAAAGCATTTCACCCAGCCTGCTAACATTTCTGCCAGCTCAACACATTTAAAATATTGAAACTAATATTGAATACTAACCTTATTGGTTACTGTAAGCTCACACACACACACACACACACACACACACACACACAAAACTCAGTATTCATTGTGAAGTAGTTGGTGTTAGGAAAGGAATCCAGTCACAGAACCCATAGCAAAGGTTACATTGGGGTTCAATGCATGTCCATGCTAGCATGGAAAACAGGCATTAAACAAAGATTGTGGGCATCAGCATGTTCAAATTACTCATGCCTGATATCCATGCATGATACAATGAATAGCTACAACAGAATAAGACTAAGAGAGATAGAAGTAAAAGAATTGAGGTTCGGGCAAACTCAAGATAATACAGGAAAAGAGAGGCAATATGCAATAAAAAAGGTGAACTTGTTTATTCCATGAACATAAATCAATTATCATATACTTACTTTAATTAGAACTTTACCAATGTGCTTGCCCTGAGCCATATATCGGAAAGCTGCTTCTACATCAGTTTTATCAAAGACTGTTGTTTTCAATGGCTTCACAGCCCCAGATTTAATTCCTTTTGCCAAAAGATTTGCCACTTTCTTCCAGTCTTTGTTTCCAGGTTCAAATAAGGCATCCAAAAGGATTCCATGGAAAGTAATATTTTTCAGAAATATTGACATACCTATAATAATTTTTAAAAAATAAATAAATAAAACAAATTTGTTTTCCATTTTTTATAGATTTTATTCATTCATCTATCTAATTTTGTTAGTTTGGCTGACCAAAAACTGTTGGTTATAGCTCTACTTAAGAATGCAAATGTCC